>CM029281.1:29681729-29731108 GCA_016920895.1 Vaccinium myrtillus
AATGGTTAGGCCACACCAACCAACTACATCAAAACATGTTGGAATTGTACGGGGTGGACACATGGCACAAGTCTCTCAGGACGCATGTCTCGGTCGTACATCCTACCTTCAGGTCGGGATCATCCGTAGTATGGTTTGGCCATGTGGCTCCTCAATTCACTATACACGCGTCCCTGAGATTAACCCAACCAACACACAGTGTCGGCGGACCATCGTGTGCAGCGTTCGGCCATGAGGTGTTGGTTGAGTGATGCTTGTCGGGCAGAGGATGTTGGCGACATCATCGTGTCACAAGGGTGGCATGCGAATTACTAGCCCTCAACCAGAAGGCAATCCAATAAATATTACGGTGATAAACCCTAATCGGGTGTCATTTCCTCCTCCTAAAAGTTCTGTGTTTCCCTTCTCGTTTAGAAACTCACTTAGCAATCAGAGTGCCCCTAGTCGACCTCGACCAGTTGAGCACTTACGTGGTTCTTTGTCTTGCAAAGCCAGAGGAAAAGAGGGCTAGTCCCCGTCAAAGCCTCACCGAAAAAGTCAAAGTCAAGGAGAGGAAAGTTAGACACCATCACACCACCCCACACTCTTCAATCCCTCTCATAATTTTTTATTTTTTTTATGAGTAGGGAGTAGCATACCTCCTTAATCTCATTATTATTATTTTGACAATATAGCGACTTTCCCCAATATAGTGACTTTCTAATATCTCCCACCAGCCCAACTCTGAACCGGTAACTCTCCAAAACCTGTTTTCTTATCAAACATGCTTATCTTTTAGCTTGTAATAATGTACTTTTCACTAGATGAATTGCAATAGCCTGTCTCTTATTTTATGCATGCAATGCCAAATGCAACTTTAAGTTGATCTCTAAAAGGGTTCCAGAAGAGCGTTTTATCTCAAATGAAACAGAGCGCACTCCATTATGTTCGTAAGCAAACAGTAGGGAGCACCTCTTTAAGTTTTCTAAATTACACTGCAAATACAGTTCTACAAGAAATAAATACGGAGTATGTCAAAAAACGATCAAAGATATGTCGATCGAAATACTTTTCTTTTTTTTTTTTTTTTTCTTTTTTATGATGTTAGCACTGCTTGAGCACAGTCGTTTTAGTTTCACAAACATTTCTTTTTCTGTTTACGAAACTATGAAATATTAGTACCAGTTAATAATACAGAAAGCACCACATTGTAAACCAATATTATGTTGTTCCCTCTGCATACATCCTGAAGTATTAGATAAGCCCGAACTATTTCAGTTGGAACAAGTAGAAATAGTATGCAGTGCAGTTATGATAACTGCATTTCACAACGATGTAGTTCTCGATTTGGACACCAACGTTCCCACAAGCATAAAACGTAATCAAATTTGAACCAACTTTCAGTAAACAAGTCCCAGCACAAAGCATAAGCATATGACCGATCAAGAACAAAGTAGAAGTAGGTAGATGCACTCATGCACAAACTAAAATGGTTTCTCATTCTTCAGCAGCCGTAGCAGCACTTAGATCCACACTCAGGTCAACAGCCTGCAAACAAATAGATGCTACTTTTTAACACTCGGCAAGTGCATCGTGAAAATTCATCATGAGAAGGTAAACACAACCTTGTTGAAAACTCCACTGTACATGGCAGGATATTTGAAACAGGCAAATCAACTGGTTAGAGAATTTCGTCTAACACTGGGTAATTATTAGGATTATAGATTGAGAATTGGAAGGGGCCTTTTTTTTCTTCAGAAGGGAGTCTTGCCGGAGACAAGAAAGACGATCAACAATATAAGGTTGACAAAGAATACTTCAGATAAAGTATTACTTACTTGCATACTAAGTGAACGCAACATTTTTTTTTTTAAATTTTTTTTTCCCATACAATAAATAAGTGGACAAAAATGTCATGACTTACAAATACTAGGAAACAAAAATGAAAAAAAAATGAAAAATGAAAAATGAAAAAGCAACAACATGAGATGGCTAATCCATGAATGAATCAGAAATCTTGATTGAGACAAAACATTTAAAGCAATGGTGACATACCATTATGGACAGAATGTCATAAAATAAATGCGATAGGTGAAAATAAAATACCTTTCCAGTGATCATAGTATACATGTTGAGCACATCCATAACAGTCGACTCAAAGTGAGTTGTGGCATCATAACTCTGTTTACAAAGTGCAGTGATTAAGCAAAACTATCAAAGGTTACGCTGAGGGTTCACTAGTGGAATTTAAGAAAGCCTACCGCCGATATAAAACAATTATCAAGAGAAGGTTCATTGACTGGTTCATATCTGTCATAAATATCAAAGAACAACTCTTCCACAGGTCCCAAAAGATCAATTCCTGGTCTCAGTTCAATCTCGGGCTGATCAGTCTCTGCCTCCGTCGATACAAAGGCAATGAATTTGCCCTTTGGGGCAACATTGTGAGAATAGGAACAACAAAAAAGATACCTGCAACAACCTCAGAGGGCTCAGACGAGGCAGCTAATCAAGTGAGAAACAAACCCTCAAATATTGTCTTCGACCATTTGCAATATCCTAAACCGCCCAAGAACATAAAGATAATGAGGAATAGTCGGAGCTAAGAAGCATGGCCACTTCTAAGATGTCTGTGTATAATGTCGGACATGACACTTGCCTGACACTCTCGGACACTGCATCAGAAACTTTTCCAAGTGTGTCTTGTTATTTCCCAACATTTCAGAACCAAACACCATTTGGACTCTATGGAATGCACAAGCAGCACATCCCCATTATTTCGGGAAAGATGAAATACAGTGTTCGAACACTTAGGCATACCATTCCATCTATCACTCGGTTTTTTTTGTCATGGAATATATGGTCTTTTTACCTAGTCTTATGCTGCATTATCCAATATCCATTAATAACGAATGATAAAAAGCCCACCCCATCACATATAAATATATAATGTAGTATTCATTTGTAAAGTGTCCTCAGCGCATTGTGTCCTCCATTTTTTAAGTGGGCATGTCATTGTTGTGTCACGTACCATGTTCGTGGAACTTAGAGTCGGAGACTCCGAGAACATTTAAAAAACACAACATTGTTTCCAAATAGCATCCAAACGCAACATAGTACAACACTAGACAATCGGAATGTAAAATGTTCCACATTCACAATTTCGGTTCCCTCCCCTATTCAAAGTACAATACTACACAGTCTGAATATACTTCACATTGCTAAACTGCTTGACCAGTCATCTCAGTGGAGAAATAGAGCGCAATGAAGAAAGTGATTTCTGTAGCTGACCCCAATTGATTGGTTACTTAAGGCTAGGTTTGGTTTGGTGGAGTACGATTCTTGGAAGGATCTAATCTTTCTTTCGGCTACATGTATAAAACTCCACATAGAAAGCATTAACAATGAAATTCAAGACAAAGGGACGCCGAAACTTCAAACTTAGTCCTATATCAAAGATGGGAGGGAACTCACATATCTGATTTGCGACCCAACTGCTTCTGTGGCAGAATAACCTGCGCTGAATGAGAATCGTTGGTGTTTGGGATTGGGTGGTTCATAATGGCAATTGCCCTTGCAACCGTGCCAACTTTCCTAACCTGTCACGTAACATGGTTCACGAGGTCAAACTAATTTCATCCAAATGAAAATTCAACTACTACGACACATAATGTTCATGTCAGATACTTTTTTTTTTTTTTTTTTGGGAGGATAATGTCAGATACTTCACTTCACTGTTTCGCGATCAAAAGCCTTGTATTAGAGTTAAGAGGCTGACTTAGCATACAAATGCACATCCACAAATAACTACTAAAAAATATAGCAAATAAATACTGACAAACAATACATATATAGCCAGTTACGTGCTCTTGGATGGTACCAACCAACCAATGACAACCAGCAGCTGGAAGGCTGGAATAAAACTCAACAGACCTTAATACTAGTTACCTTATTGGGCAAGTAGGAAGGATCGCATACGACTTTCTTGCACCTTGCAGTTTCTCCTTCTGATGTGACACCAATGACCTGGCCTTCTTCATTGAACTCCACCTGGCATGTCGTCCAAGTAAACAAGACGAATGCAAATAAAACAGAAAACAATCATTTGATCTGACAAACAAAAAAAGAATTACCTTGCATTCAGGTTTGTTCAACATGTATGTCCCACCATAAACAGCACTTAACCTAGCAAATGCCTAAATTAATGAATCATCATAGACAATATGTCAATGGGCATTGACAATATTCAAAACAACAGTACAATATTGGGAGTGAACAAAAAAAGAACAAGAGAAAGGACCTGAGGGAGCTCCCCTAGCCCGTACAAAGGGTAAATGTAAGGAGATCCTCCTTGGAAACGTGCAAAAGACTCAGAATAAAGCTGCAACACCAGCAAAGAACTTAAACGAGTGCACAATAACGTGGAATTTCAAGCATAAGCATTCAAACTAACGGCCAGTATTATGGATCTCATGCATTTTACACCTTCATTCTCTTCACAGTATCCAAAGCAGGCTCGTCTAAGTAGCGATCATCTCTGTGAAGTGCCAAAGCATGACCAATAAAGTCCACAGTGTTATCATCAAGACCATATTTCCTGTGAGAAAATTAACTGAACTGTAAGCAGATTTTTCTAAGCATACAAATAACACAAAGTTTGTTGAGGACGCAAAGGGACACCTATGAAGCACCAACACTCCTAGAGGCCGGCGTGTCCCATAAATTTAATTAACTATTTAGGGGGACACAGTGGGGACACGACGGGTTAAATATGCAATTTTTTTAAAAAAAATTGAGGGTAAATGGGTATTACTTCAAATATTTTGGGTCAAAAGCGTAATATGATATATATATGATGCTTGTTTATATATATTGAATCTTCATGTTTATACATATAACTATATTTCCATTGGTATAAAATAATTTTTATTTATCAATTGTACTTATTTTTGCTGTGTCTGTGTCCCTTTTTTAAAAATCCCATGTCCTTGTCCATGTCTGTGCTACATAGGGTAACACACATGAACTGCATACACAATTGGCCGCTGTAAATTCTTAGGATTAGTACCACTACCCAACAAGCAAGTACTATGTATAAATTCTCCTCACCATACAGAAAACAGAGGAAATTAGAAACATAGGAAACAAACAACAGCAAAATAGACAAGGCATGTAATGGGACGAGGACAATCTTCTTTAAGACTGGAAAGTGGAAACTGCGGAGCATTTTCTGACGTAATGGGACAAGGACAATCTTCTTTTCAATTGGAAACTGCAGAGCATTTTCTGTGGACTGATGCCCAAGTCTTAAAGATGCCTGTTATGAGTCATCACCCACTCTATCCTTTCAAATGGTGCTTACGCAAATTCTATAAAGCTATCATCGCCGCCTCTAACAGAGGCTTATAGTTTGTCCTTAGCCAGTGACAGACTCTGTAAGTTGGTCAAACACAGACCATTAATAAGGAGTTGGGACACCACTAATGTGTGTGGGGCCCCAACACTTGTGTGTGTGTGTGTGTGTGTAATTGTGTGTAAAATGAGTGTGGTTGTAGAATGGTTGTCAACAAATTTTCTTTGGTACTTAAACTCAACATAACACTCTATATTTGTAGATCACCTCACCAGAAATGTAGCTTCTATATATACACATGTACACATATACAACTATGCTTATGATCGCAACAACAGATTCTTAGTCAGCCATGTATAATATTGAAAACTTTAAGAACATCTCTAAAAACTTTTACACATTTCAAAATCACGCTCACATATTTTGTATATGTTTGGAAACGCTTAGATGGAAAATCTACTATCCTTTTTATGATATTCCAGCCTTCTCTCCATTGTTCAACAAAAATTACACACTGCATGTTTTCCTAGTTTTCTGGTACTTAAACTCAACATAACACTTTATATTTATAGATCACCTCACCAGAAAGGTAGCTTCTATGTACAAATAAATTCAAATATGCTTCTGATCGCAACAACGGATTCTTAGTCAGCCGTGTATAATATTGAAAACTTTAAGAACATCTCTAAAACTTCACACATTTCAAAATCACGCTTACTTACTTTGGATATGTTTGGAAACACTTAGATGGAAAATCTGCTATCCTTTTTATGATACTCCAGCCTTCTCTCCAATGTTCAACAAAAATTACTGCATGTTTTCATAGTTTTCCCAGCGCTGATGTTCATTTCAGAGAACAATTATGGTGTTCACAAAGGTTTCCTGTCTAATGCCATATCTGCACATCATTTGCCTTCACATCCTTTCTTTAAAATGCAACTGCCACTTCCTTTCCCTCCTATTCCTACTCTTCTGTTTCCAGTTGTGCTAAGCACACACCGAATACTCAACTTAAATTGACCCACTCGAGAGAAAATCCAACTTACGTCTAAAGCAAGTACCTCACCCCTGCTGATCCACCAATTTTTACAAGAGCTTATGGTGTGATCACTCACCTGTGCTATTGAGTTAATCAGATGATACATTTAGAACAGAAAAAGTGTTACTAATCAGAATTGAGTTATTCAGATGTCAGACATATCATTCATGGCCCTTCAAGAGTACTTGCTGTAACAAGCTTGTAAAGTTTTGGTACAGTAAAAGTTTGAGGTCATGTTCTAGATATCGTACTTTTGAGATCCCCATTCGATGATTTAAACATGAAAGCCAATCAGAAAGCAAACTTGATAATCCAATTTTGAGAAGTAAAAGCATATAGACAAAGTTCTGAGGGCATCTCTCAGATTAATAGAAGGGACAAAAAGAAAAGGAAAAGATTAATAGCATACGCAATAAGCTCTCGAGTTGTCACTCTAGTCAGGTCCATCCCCTCGTGTGTTTTGGGATCGCTTTCATCATAATCTTGCACATAAATGATAAACTTTCGAGCCCGGCGCTTTTCAAAAATGCCCATCAGGGGAGATTTGAGGGCCTCCATATCAGTTGCCGGCACCTTGTGAACCTATAGCACAATGCTTATCAGAAGCTAATAAGATGAATTCCATGAAATTGAGTCTCGAAGAAATCATAATATCAAGTTTTGGCACTGAACAGAAGAAAATAGGGGAGGGCAAAATAAAGCTTGCGACATTGAACACAGTTGGCATACCTTTCCTTTGTTATAGACGAAGCTACCATCTACAGCTTTGAAGTACAAATATTTGGTGACATCAGTGTGAATGAGGACTCGCACAAGAGTACCATTTGCCATCATAAACTGAGAAACAAAAAATGCTCAAACCACCGAACAAGCTGGAAAGCACAAGGAATACACCAATGGAGAATAGAGTGTTGAATAGAACCTTTGGGACCATATCCACATTGTAATCCCTACTTGAACCCAAATGGGCTGGAGGTTTATCACTTCCTCTAAACCTCTTCCAGAGCTGCAAATAGACAAATATCAGCAACAAAATCAGATGACAAATGACAAGTTGAAATTGGCTGAAGATATTGGCATATTGCAAACGACTTTGACAACATAAACCTGAATAAGGTTGAGTGAAGTTGACTCTCCTCCATAGTAGTCATTCCTATCCATGTGCAGAACCTGGTACATGAGATTTAGAATATTAATTTTCGGACAACAATGTAGAGTTCAAGCATGATGTCTCTCTTCGTTCCTTTTATTTTCCTATTTTTGACACCTTAGACAACTCAGGAATCAGGATTTACCAAAACAAAAAATTGTCACAGATGGACAGTCATTTTCTTTTTGTTTAATATATCAAAGAACTTAAGAAGAATAGTTCAGTTCTTTAAACAGAACCAGAACAGAACCAAAGGGAGCACTCATCCTCTCTTTTCCTAACACGTACCTAATACACAAAATTGGAACCCACTTTTATTGAGAAATTTTCCAGTGCCGAGCAGGTACCACGTGGTGTCTGATGTGGCACCCATAGCACCCATCACAACCGTCCATTTCCGCAATCAATGGTCCGGATTATACAAAAACTCTTCTCCAACCTGTCCAATATATTTTTGGACGGCCGAGATGCGCGCCGGGTACCGCCACGTGGTACCTGCTTGGCACTGAAAAATTTCTCCACTTTTATCACTTTTTGTTATGTAGCACACCCAAATTTAATTATTCAAATGGAGATGCTCTTACTGTACTTAAACAGCAGATCTCAAACTTAGCAGCAAATACTTCATATATTTTTTTTCATAATTGGAATGATAAATGACTGCAGTAAATGAAATATGGATCCACTAATTGAAAGGAAGGCACTTCTTTGCAACTTCTAACTACAAGCAGACAAAGCACAAATTGGACTAAGAATTGATCTCGACCATCCATAAATAAACTTAAATTGGAGGTAATTTCTTAAAACAAATACTAGAAATGACCTTAAGGCCATCGACGGAAAGAAGACCGCTGAGGATGCATTCTTTGAGACCAGTCCCAAGCACAATCACGTCGTACACTTCATCCATGGTTGGATCGGCAACGCCTCGGATACAGATCAAATGATAATTCCCCTACGAGCGACTGCCCATATGCACAACCGCAGATTGTAAAGGATCCGGTGAAATATTCGTCGGATGATTCTAGAAATTCCATTGCATGGAAAAGTCTGAAGAAAAGCCAGAGCATTTGAGTTTCTGCTTTCGTTCTCAGCCTCGTAGTTGATTCCTACCTAGTTCTAAGTCCAAAAATTCTATGCGCAATCACTTTAGGCCCCGATTGGATGGTGCTAAAATTTCAGGGGATAAGTTAGGCCTTGTTTGATAACTCAGATTCAGCACTTAAAACTGAATGAACTAAGTAATAAGTAATTAAGTAGGTTTGATAACCACATTTTACATTACTTAAAAAATTAAGTGGCTCTTAAAATGCAAGGTAAAATGTTGACAAAAATTAAGTAGCTTCGAGCTACTTAATTTTTACTGAATTTCTAAGTAGTTTCATTTAACTGTTTTTTCCTCCACCAGACCACCACCACCATTTACACCACCACTGCCGCCACTATACCACCACCACCCTGCCACTCTCACCACCACCACCCTGCCACTCTCACCACCACCACTGCCACTGCCACCCCACCACCACCACCACTGCCACCCCACCACCACCACCACCACTACCGACAACACCATAACCATCACTCCACCACTACACTACCACCACTATTGCCGCCACCCCACCACCACTGCCGCCGCCGCCCCCACCCCCACCCCCCACCACCACCACCACCACCACCACCACTCCATCATTACACCATCACTACTAAAAACACCATAACCATTACCACTCCACCACAACCACTCCACCACCACCACTATTGCCGCTACTACCACCACCACTCCACCATTACACCACCACCACTGACAACACCATAACCATCACTTCACCACTACACCACCACCACCACTCCGCCGCCACCCCACCACACCACTCATACTACCTCCACTGCCGCTACGACCCCACCACCATTATTGCCGTCACCCCACCACCATCATTCACACCACCACCACTATCGCCACCACCCGATCATCACCACCACCACTCTGCTACTCTCACCACTAATACCACAACCACTGCCACCACCATCACCACCACCACTGCCGCCACTACACCACCACGAGGCCACCACTCCACAATTACAACCACCACTGCCGATATACCACCATCTTGCCAATATTCTGTATATTTTTATTATTTTGATAATTGTACTTTTTTTTTTCATTTACCAATTTCATTTTTGTATTTTAGTATGAATATATGAAATGAAAGACAAAGTAAGGTAATTAGTGAATTTAACACTACCACCGCTATACTACCATCTTGCCAATATTATACATATTTTTATTATTTTCACAAATGTACTTTTTTTTTCATTTATGCATTTCAGTATGAATATATGAATGGCAAATTAAGAAAATTAGTGAATTTAATACTTCAGCTCTTTATACGGATCAAACAAATTATTTATTTCAATGCTTAATATTCAGTACATATCAAACAACTTATTAGTTTAATAAATTCAACATTCAGTTTTCATTACTTAATTTTCAGTTTTCAGTTTTCAGCTTTCATTTTTATCAAACAGCTCCTTACAGAGGGGTATAAGATAAGAGGGGGTATAATTTTTAGAGAGTTGACCGACATTGATGTGATGTTTATGGAGTGGGATAAAAAAATATATAATTTGGATGAGGGATAAAGCAGGGGATAACTTTTGACTTGGTTTGGATGTTTTATAAATAAGAGGGGGTAGATGATGAAAAAGGATGTCAAGTGACTCTTTTGCCCTTGTAGTGTACCGAACTTGATTATGCATTAAAATAATTATATAATTTCAAAACTTAATCTATTTAATTAATTTTGGACAATTTCAAACTATATTAATTTATTTCATTGAAAATTTAATTTTTTGTAATAACTTTTTTTTTTAAAATGTTTTTTTTAATATGTACATTTAAATGGTTGGTTGTCATCCAAAATTTTATAAAATTAATTTTGGAGGAAAAACCCAATTAAACCCAAATCTCTCCACCAAGGCACCAATATAACTCTTTTTTTTGTGTGAATTTTACAAAAACTTTTGCACAATTTGGTTCATTTTATATACATGTAGAAGAAAATGGACCATTGAAGAAAAAAAAGTTAAGAAAAACGGATAGTGTATGTGATTCCAATCCAATGGTCAAATGCCAGCTTGCTATTTCTTTGTTTTTTCCCCACCGTTAGATTATAGGTGTACTTGGTTCCAATACACAAGTGATACACTAGAAAATTTTCTCTTCTTTTATTTTCATTGTAACCATCGACACACACATATTCATCATTTCATCTTCTTTGCCTCTCCCACGGCGAACCAGATCAGATCTCCCACAGCGATGCCTGGATCACTCCCTCTCCATAGATTTCATTTTCATCTTCTCCCCGGATCACTCTCTCTCTCCATAGATTTCTCTCTCTGGAGCTAGAGCTGCTAATCGCTCCTTCGGCGGTGCCCGCTGTTGCAACTGGACTTATGTCTCCGGCTACTTTGGATTTCACCAGTATGGTGACCGTAGACTTCAAATTTCTCTCTCAAAATTCCCTGTTTGGTACGATTTTAATTTTTTTAGCGTTTTTTAAATAAAATTTTGTTTGGGTAGTACTGAAAATTTGTAGTACGGGATGAAGGGTGGGGTTGGGGAGGGGGATAAGGAGGGGTGTTATGGTCCAAAACCCAACCCTCCTCTCCCGGATAATTTTTGGGTAGGCTCAAGGGTGCCCAAAAATTATCAGGGAGAATGCCTCAAATGGGTGAAAACTAAGAAGGGGTGAAGTTTTATCAGGGAGGAAATTTTGGTTGCCAAACCCAGCCAAAGGATGGGACCCACCCCTTATGAGGGGTGATAAGTTTTGGAGGGGGCCTTTACCCTCATCCAAACAGGGCCTTAAAAAACTTTTTTCCATGTGCATGTGAACGAACGATGATAAAACAACGGTGGCTGCATTTGATGTACTGTTACCGGAGGTATTAATTTCTCTTCCTTTCAAAAGCTAGGCAAGGCTCCTTTAGCAAAAAACCGCAAGGTTGGTTTTTTGGGTTTTTTTTGTTGTCTTTATTCAAAAAAATTTGTATTTGTTAGTTTTGCGTCAAGTTTTCGTGGTTTATGGATTTATCTCGACAAGACGAATGAAAAAGAGTATAAAATTATGGTCAAAAGTAATATTTTTTTGAATAAAGCCGAAAATAAACCAGTTTATTAGTTTAATTTTGGCTTTATTAAAAAAAAAAAGTTTCGACTATAATTTTATACTCTTTGGATTCGTCTCGACGAGACGAAGCCATAAATCACAAAAACTTGACGCAAATTATTATTACTACGGAGTACACTTATGTATTTTCTATTTTGTTTTGTTTTTTTCGATTGGTTATTGTAGGTTGTTGTATCAGGGTTTTGATTTAATGGATTTTTCTACCTCTTTACCAAAAATATAATATAAAACAGAACGAAAAATATCTAGGACTTCCCATTCGTCTGTCTGATCACATTTTTGTTAAAGTTGTAGCAATGCGATGGACAATATTCAGAAAATGAAAACTTAATTAATATTTTCTCTACCAAATCTCTCTCTCTCTCTCTCTCTCTCTATAATGTCGTTGATCACAATTTTCTCCACAATTTTCTAACTAAAAAAAGAAAAAAAAAATCTATATCTAGACAATAAAACAATTTTTTTGTTAGGGACTTAAAAAATAAGAAAAAATGTGTTGTTATTGTTAAATCACGTTGTCTCTTGACAAAAATGGATTAGGAAACCCTTGGCGTTTTTGTTCCTACCTCCTCTCCCTACCCATATCTCCCAAAATATTCTACCCTTTAGAACTTTTTTCCCCCGTCCCCAATCCCCGCCTTCCCCCCATGGCCCAAAATACCACCACTACTCCCGATGACGAACTTACGAGCCGTTTCAAATCTTTCCATCTTACGGAGGATGAACAAAGTGAAATCACTTTACTAGATGATGACATCCTGGAAGAAACTAAAATTCGGAAAAGTTGTATCCCGAAACCTGAATTTGGGGGACTAAAAACTACCATGGGCTTAACTGGGAAACCCCACCAACTTCAAAGTTCTTGAGATCGGCTAAGGGCATTTACTTAGGATCATTCTCCCCTCCGAGTCTGACGTCATTCGTATTCTCAACGGAAAACCTTGGTTTTTCAATAACCATTTTCTTATTTTGGCGAAATGGAACCCAAATCTTCAACCCAAACAGTATTGCTTCCAGTTTACCCCACTTTGGGTTCAGGTTTGGGGGCTTCCCATTCAGTTTATTTCTAAAGAAGTTGGCGCAAAGATTGGTGGCAAAATTGGCTTTGTAGATGATGTTGCAATTCTGGCCACGGGCAGTACGGAAGGGAGGTACGTTCGAGTCCGGGCCCACCTAGATGTCACGCTACCTCTGAAAAGGGGTTGTATGGTGAAACTAGCGTCTTGCCCCGCTTTCTGGGTGGAATTTCGCTATGAGAGATTACCTATGTTCTGTAGGTATTGTGGAATGGTGGGTCATGATCTTCACAGTTGTATACCAAGATCTTTCGACATTGATGACAATACGCTCCGTGATGCACAATATGGGCCATGGATTCGAGCGTCTCCGGCTACCCAATCAGGACGGCGGAGGCCTTCATCGCCGCCGCCCACGCATTCTGATCCCACAGAGCCCAATAAGGGAAGGGGCGATTTTTTCGCTCCAGATGAGGTCAATCCCAATCATCCCGCAATCATTCCTATTTCAAATTCTGTTATTAAGGCGGGAGGAGCAGGAAGTTCAAATCCCCAAATGGATGATTTGGCCCATGCGGAAATGTTGTCAGAATCAAGGACCCAATTGAAATTTCCAGATCTCATTTCCATAACCGATAGCCCTCTTAATGGCATTACCCCTCTACAAGGAAAGGCGTTACAAATCTGGAAATCAAAAAACCCTATCCAGCCCAAAAACTCTAGTACAGACTCAAAAGAGCACAAACCAAACCAGGGCCCGTCTCCTCCTTTGTCTGATCTGGCCCATGTTACTAACACCGAAACCAATCAGCCCAATCCCACTATCAATAGTCCCACATCAGCCCAACAAGAACCTACTACAACAGATACAATCTCTCCTTCATCTTCCATCCTAACCATCCAATCCACCGGGCCCACCTCCAACCCTGTGAATTCTAAAGCACTTCAGCCCAATGATCCAAACTCAGCCCACCTGTCATCTAAAATCTCTCTGACCCTCAACGCACAACCAAACACTTTTGCTCCCCCTTCCACTCACCCAAACTTTCCCCCAATTTTCCCACCCTTCTCCATAGCCAATGGCTCCAACTCCCCCTCCCCCACTACTGCTCTCCATATTACCCAAAAGGTTCCAACAGATCTTGACTTGGTGGACACTCCCATCAATCTAGCAGCGGCTAAACCCCCCAAATCTATTAAGCGAGCTGCAAAGGATAACAATGGTGGGGCCCCTAAAGAGGCGAAAAAATGGAAAAAGGGACGATAACCACCAACAAGAGGTAAATCTACCCTCTCTCCTCCTAGCTGTGGTAAACGGAAGTTTGTTAACCTTGAAAGCGCATCAGACAAGGATGATGTGGACTCAGTTTCTGGGGAACCAATGTTCACCAAACGTTGCAAGACAATTGATGAGTCTGTTGATGGAGAACTTATTCCAACTGTGGATACGGTGGAGGCGACCAGCCATAAGTGGTCCCCAATGGATCAATGAAGTTCATGTGTTGGAACGTTCAGGGTGTGGGGAGACCCCTGACGTTCCACCAACTAAAGGAGTTCTCGAAACTCAACTCCCCCTCCCTGTTCTTCTTATCAGAGACAAAGAACGGGGTGACTCGGATGGAGGTGGTTAAACATGCACTAGGTATGGATGGGTCTCTGTGGGTGGATCCAGCTGGCTTAGCTGGAGGATTGGCTGTGTTTTGGAAAAGTACGAGTAATGTAGAAATAAAGAGAGCATGTTCTTGGTTCATTGATGTCAAAATTACTGATGTTCGAGATAACGAGAGCTGGAGATTGGTAAACATTTACTTCAGTTCAAAACCGGAAGTAAGGAAAGCACAATGGGAGGCTTTTTTGGAGTACAAATGTTGTTTGGGAGACTCCTGGTGCTTATGGGGTGATATGAACTGTGTGCTCAATTCTGAGGAAAAGAAGGGTGGCTTGGCCCCTGCGTATTGGACTACGAGAAAATTCCAGGACTTTATTGATCAATGCAACCTTATTGATCTTGGATTCACAGGTTACCCATTCACATGGAGAAACAATAGGGAAGGGGAAGGGTACATCCAAGAACGACTGGATCGGGCTTTGGCTACACAATCATGGCGTACCAAGTTTGCTCAAGCAACAGTGGAACATATGGATGCGGTGGGTTCCGATCATAATGCGCTGTTACTTCATCTAGACCCAGGTGAGACACAACGGAAATCCCTCTTCCGATTTGATGCTAGATGGGTTCAAGACGATGAGATGGCAACTGTCATAGAAAATGCTTGGAAGACTCCTATCCCGGGCTCTCGGTTTTTCAGTGTGCATAAAAGAATCAAGGAATGTCGTTGTTCTATAATCAATTGGAAGAAGAGGAAAAGATTCAACTCAGAACGCAACATCACTGAGCTGAAAGAGAGTATAAAGAATGTGCAGGATAGCCCCTTTCCGGACCGAAAATGACTAAAGGAGTTAAAGGGGCAGCTCCACGCGGAGTGGGACAATGAGGAAATGTTTTGGAAGCAGAAATCACGTGTGAACTGGCTGCAAAAGGGGGATAAGAACACAGGTTTTTTCCATGCATCGGTTCTACAAAGGCGAGCCCGTAACCGGATTACAGGGATAGAGGTTGCTAATGGCGAGTGGACCAACAATAGTGCAGCAATTAAGGCGGAATTCCAGGGGTATTTTCAGGGGATTTTTTAGGCTAATCTGGATTTGCAAATGGATGAGGTGATCGATGCTCTCCCCATACGGGTGAATCCCAACATGAACAGGTTGCTCATCCGCCCAACCACGGAACTGGAGGTACACGAGGCGCTTATGGCTATGCACCCAACTAAAGCTCCAAGTTGCGATGGCATGACGACCCTCTTTTTTCAGACTTATTGGAGTATTTTGGGGGCCGATATTACTGCTGCGATCCAAGGGTTTTTTCATGGTGGCCACCTTCTCCGCAGCCTAAACCAAACCTTTATCACACTCATCCCTAAAACCACTTGCCCCACCAAGCCTTCCCAATACCGACCCATCAGTCTATGTAATGTCCTCTACAAAATCAACACAAAAATCCTGGCTAATCGTCTGCGGTTGTTTCTCCCCGAGATCATTTCAGAAAACCAGAGTGCCTTTATTGGGGGGAGACAAATAACTGACAATATCTTGGTGGCTCACGAAGTTATGCATGCTTTGAAGAAGAGACGGTACGGTAAAAAAGGATGGTTTGCTCTCAAACTGGACATGGCCAAGGCATATGATAGGCTTGAATGGAGTTTCGTAGAGACAGTTATGGAGAAATTTGGGTTTGATCGGCAATGGATCCAATGGGTGATGGAGTGTGTTCGAACGGTTTCTTTTGCGACAATCATCAATGGTGAGAAGGGCGAGCTCTTCCAACCACAACGGGGACTTCGTCAAGGCTGCCCCTTGTCACCATACCTCTTCATTTTATGTGCCGAAGGCTTCCATTACCTGATTCAGAAAGCTGTGGTTAGGGGGGAAATGAGGGGAATCAAGATCGGCAAGGAGTGTCCCACTGTATCTCATCTCTTTTTCGCGGATGATTCGGTTATCTTCGGGGAGGCCACAGGAAAATTGCAATGCAATTAATGGGATTCTAGATAAGTACGAGAAAGCTTCAGGCCAATTGGTGAATCGGGACAAGTCCTCATTGTTTTTCAGCCCAAACACGCCAGGACATAGAAGGGAGGAGATCACTACCGTGCTGAATATTCAGCACGATAACGGAGGGGGAAAATACCTTGGCCTTCCATCTATCATTAGCAGATCAAAAAAAGGAGTGTTCAATTATGTGATCGACAATGTGACTTCTAAGACAAAGGGGTGGAAGGTGGAGAAACTTAATCAAGCCAGTAGAGAAGTGCTTATCAAATCAGTCTCCTTGACGATGCCCAATTACGCGATGCAATGTTTTCTCCTTCCCAAAGGCCTCTGCCGCGATCTGTGTAAATCGATCAGTAGATTTTGGTGGGGGAGTAAAGAGGGAGAAAGGAAAATCCAATGGGTTAGTTGGGATAAGTTATGCGAGAGCAAAAAACTGGGAGGAATGGGCTTTCGGGATCTACACTCTTTCAATCTTGCTTTCCTGGCGAAACAAGGATGGCGCTTGGTCGAAGGTCAACACACCCTTTTTCATAGGGTTATGAAAGGGAAATACTTCCCCTCTTCGTCGTTCTGGGAGGCTCCATGTCCAGGCTCAGCCTCATGGGCTTGGCGTAGCATTATTGCGGGCAGAGAAGTACTACGACGAGGGTGGCGATGGCGCGTTGGAAATGGTAAGTCGATAAACATTTGGTCAGATCCATGGATCCCCAGATCTTACTCCTTCAATATTCTTAACCAACCGCCATCGGTGGTGAATGGCCCATCTTTTCCACAAAAAGTTTCTGATTTAATTGACGGGGAATCACACGAATGGAAGGTCGATTTGATCAGGGGTTTATTCGGTCCAGACGATGCTGAACATATCTTATCTACCCAAGTTAGTACCCAAGGTGTGGCGGATAAAGGGATTTGGCACCATACCACTGACGGGAAATTCTCTGTTCGCTCGGCGTATCATGTGGCAAGATCTCTGTCATTTCAAAGACACTCCACAGAGAAAGGAGAAACGAGCGATACAAATCAAAAGAACATGGAATGGAAAACTATCTGGAGCATTCAGACCCCTAATAAGGTACGGAATTTCATATGGCGGTGTGCTCATAATGCTGTGGCTGTGGCAGCTAACCTCTACCGTAGACAAGTGTTAGATGACCCTTATTGCTATTATTGTCGCACGGCTCCGGAAACCATTGAGCACGCTCTTTTTCGGTGCAATAGGGCAAAGGAGGTGTGGAAGCTATGCTCTTCCTCTCTTGTTCTCCCCGTGGACTGGAAGCAACAGAACTTTCAACAGTGGTGGATGTCATTATCTCAGGGGTGTACTGCGAATGACGATTCTCGAAGTAACCTTTCGCTCGCTGCCTTTGTATGTTGGTTTATCTGGAAAAATAGAAACCAAGGTCTGTTTGAGAAGCTACAATGGGAACCAAATATAGTATTCGAGAAAGCTCGGTCAGCATGGAAAGAATACAAGATGGTTTGTGATCTCACTGGGTATAGGCCTTCCCCTTCACTGGATAACCAACACCGGTGGCTCACCCCTCCCGTTGATCATTTGAAAATAAATGTGGATGGAGCACTGAATTCACATAATAATATTGGGGGAGTGGGCTTGGTCGCACGGGATGTAAAGGGTTATATTGTTGGGGCGGCCATGACTAATTTCAAAGGGTCTTTCTCTCCTCGAGTTATTGAGGCCCTGGGTTTTCGCTTTGCTCTCATAACAGCTCTGGAACGGAATTGGTCTAGCATTATTGTGGAAGGAGATGCTCTTCAAGTTGTTCAATCCCTCAACCAGATCCGATCATATGCTGATATAGATGCTATAAGTCTGGATTGCATTAGACTTGCTTCCAAGTTTTCTTCTTGTAATTTCTCTCATGTTAAAAGAGAATGTAATAGGGTAGCCCATCATGTGGCTAAGCAATCCCTATCGGGCACTGGGCCAGTTAACTGGAGGGGCGATTTTCCCCAATGGTTGACTTCCCTCGCCCTTGATGATGTTAGGGCTTTGGCCCCTCTTCCTAGTTTGCAATAAAAATTTTCTATCGCTTGGAAAAAAAAAGAAGAATGTGTTGTTTATTTTTTATTTTTTATTTATTTTAAGAGACTGATCTGTCTTGGATTTTCAGAATAAGCTGGCTTTTTTTAAGGGACGCAGGGGAGGTGTTGTGCAGCATGCTGCATAGCCAAACGACGTCGTTTTGCTTCTTTTTTTTTTTTTGAGTCATCAATTTCTGCTGCCAAGGGCTCTGTTTGGCACCCCTCTTTCCCCATTTTTTTCGCGCGTTCTGCTGCCAAGGCCTCTGTTTTGGACCCCTCTTTCCCCATTTGTTTTTTTCTCGCACCAAAAAACTGGGCAACCAAATTATAAACTCGAAATAGTAATAACCAAAAAACTGGGCAACTGAAGAACAAAAACTTCGTGGAAGAAACTAAAATTCCTGAGGTTTTGAAAACCTTTCCTAATGAAAACTCTTGTGAGCTTTGGCAAGGTTACTGCAGAACAAAAGAAGGCTGCTGATGGCTATGGTCTGGCATTATATTCTTAGGATCAGTTTTTGCAACTGGTAAATAAGGAGCACTTTGATCTCCCAACAAAGAAGAAAACAGAAATTTGTACAATTATGTATACTGTATACAAGCGGCCCAACTGGTGACCCAAAGAGAGTGATGAAATCCCATGAGAGCATTCTTTCGCTTACATCGGGAGTGAGCCACTCACTAGAGAGCATGAATGATCAACTCAAAAAAGAAATACAGAAACGCATGTGAAATAAATCTGGTAACCAAAGAAACTTGTGAGTAGCAATGCGAGTGACACCAAAAGATATTAGTAGCAGTAGCTAGGGCTGCACAAAAAAACCTGTGAACCGTGAATCCAGTCCGACCGAATCGATCCGGACGTTTTGGATTTTAACCGTGGATTAATGGTCCGGACACGGATTCAAAAAATAATAAACCGTGACTCGCGGTCCGGACACGGATTTTGATTTGGAAACCGTGGATTAACCGATCCGGACCGTGAGATTTTTATTATATATAATTTTAAAAATATATATTTATGTATGTATATATAAATAATTTTATCACTTTTATAAATATTGTCAATTTGATATAGAGTAATACCGTTATCTCCTATAAATATTGTCAATTTGTATTGGACTTTCATGTATTCCACGACCTTGCATTTGTATTGGACTTTGATGAATTTAGTAGTTGTTCACTATTTTTTTTTACTATTAAACTGCCTTTGTTTCTATTCCACTATGTAACTGAACTAAGTTATATGCTTCTACTAGTGCTTGTTTAGGCCATAGTTGTGGCTCCATCACGTGCTCCATCTAAGGTCTCTTTGTTTTCTACTTTGGATTTTTAGGATTTTATTTTAATCAAACTGTTTGTTACTTATTTACGTATGACATGTAATCCGTGGATAAAACCGAAACCGATCCGTGACTCGCGATCGGATTAGAACCGGACCGTGAGACTTTTGGTCCGGACACGGATTGGATTTTCTTTAAACCGTGACTCGCGGATTAGGATTGGATTCATGCCAATCCGATCCGGACCGTGTGCACCCCTAGCAGTAGCAAGATATAGAAACAAAAGTATCTAGTAAGCATTCCCCTTTCCAAACATCAGCACGTCGGAATGAGGCCTATAGTTGAAAAAACAAAAAAAAATCATTAAGGGACACAAAAACAGCCTCAGCGCGAGAAATACATCGGCAATAGTTGTTTTTGGCGCGATGAGAAAAATGGAGAAAAAGGGTCCTTAAGTTTAGTAGAATGTGTTGGCTTTTTTTACTTTTTTAGTTAGCGGAATGAAATAGCTTTTGGCTTTAAATAAGTTGGCTTTTATTTTTTAGTGGAATGAGGCCTAGAGTGAAAATTTCTAGGCATATAAACAAGTAAACAACTAGCGGATGCCCATGCCTAAAAGCACGTCAGAACATAATACATTCCTAACTTTGAGCTACGCACCCAACCCGAATCCTATAGTTGTCAAACGTATTCTACAGAGAATGAATTATACAATTTATTTCTCCTCTCCTAATAAAAGACGACATTTAAATAAGGATACATTGTCTAAAAAGTGTGGAAAGAGAAGGGGTATCTTTATTAAACGAATATTTTCTGTATCACTTTATGAATATACGATCTGACGGCTACAACTTTAGTGTACATGATCGGACGGCCGTGGATGTTACTTTATTTATATGCCTGGACATTTTTGTTCAAAACTACTACATTTTGTAATATAGACTAGTTGATTGTGTACCGCCCCATGTAGACCACTAGTCCAATACTTTGATTTGACCCATAAGCCACACCACATGACCCAAAATGCTTAAATCCAAGGTACTAGTAGTCTCTTACATAGTTTGTTATATGTCGAAGATAACTCATCTAAACAACCAATGTGAGACTAAACACCATCTACCCCCAAACCTGGGGTATTACAATTTTCCCTCCTTAGGGATGCAGCGTCCTCGTTGCATAGTCCCAGCAACCTCCCCTGGTGTCCGTGGTGGCAGGGCGCATCCTACCCACCACTTGGACCAGGGCAGGGCTCTGACACCATTTGTAACGCCTCATGTAGACCACTAGCCCAATACTTTGATTTGATCCACAAGCCACACCACATGACCCAAAATGCTTAAGCCCAAGGTACTAGTAGTCTCTTACATGGTTTGTTATATGTCCAAGATAACTCATCTAAACAACCAATGTGAGACTAAACACCATTTACCCCCAAACCTGGGGTATTACAATCTTCCCTCCTTAGGGATGCAACGTCCTCATTGCATAGTCCCAGCAACCTCCCCTGGTGTCCGTGGTGGCAGAACGCATCCTACCCACCACTTGGACCAGGGCGGGGCTCTGACACCATTTCTAACGCCTCATGTAGACCACTAGCCTAGTTCTTTGATTTGATCTACAAGCCACACCATATGGCCCAAAATGCTTAAGTCCAAGGTCCTAGTAGTCTCTTACATGGTTTGTTATATGTCCAAGATAACTCATCTAAACAACCAATGTGAAACTAAACACCATCTACCCCCAAACCTGGGGTATTACAGATTGTCCGTTTCTAAAGACACTACTAACAGTAAATTCTTATTTTTCTTTTCATTTGTGCGCTTGGACACATTTATCTAAGTTAAATTATATTGAGAAGTAATAATGGTTCGCTTTGATTTCCTAAATCCATGAATATTCAAATCAAATTTTCCTTAGAGCATCTTTAACCCATCTTCCTCCATATGAGAAATACCCCTATACTTTAATGAAAAAGTAATTTTGAAGGGTTAAGAACTCCAACCCAATACTCTATTTCCTACTCCATTTTCTAAACAACTCACTCCAGACATCAAACTTCACCACTTTCCTCCAAAATTCAAATTATCATTTTTCTAAATTTATAAAGAAAATACTCAATGTTGGTCTTATTTTAAAGATATTGTAAACAGGAGTCTTTTATTTGGTACCAATTTTTTAACAAATAAATGTATCCAAAACAAGGTAATGAATAAAATGGGATTTAGAAAGGGTGAATAGTGAAATGGAGGAGATACTCCAATTTTTTCTCCCATCCTCCAAATTGGAGTACCAAATTTGATCCTCTCAAATGGAGGAGGAAATGGAGAATGGATTGGATTTGTATATTCTCCAAAAATGGTCCTCTCAAATAGAGATAAAGGATTTGGAAAAAAAAAATAGAGATAAAGGAAAGGAGGATGGGTTGGAGACAGGGCCAACCTCTAAAATCCTCTTTATAAATTATGTTGTTTTGGAACTTTGTATGCCTGAAGTGGGCCAAGTTTACATCAAGGCAGACTTGTAAGTTTTTGAGCCTATCACATAAGAGGGCCCAAACACTTGGACCCTAAGTTTTGAATATTTTTGGAGATCCGAAGAGGTGGCTTCTTGGCCTCCCTCAAGAGCCGGTCCCCAACACGACCACACAAAACATCAACCAACAAGCAGAAGTAATTTGCATAATTTATCTAATTTCAACTTGTACAAGTATCGCGTGTGCCCTACCTCTCTGTTTTAAAAATGGGTACCATAATAATTTATGTATCCCTGCAACTAATCATGTCTCATATTTTGGTAAAAAAAAAACTACCCATCTCATTAATGAAGTGTCTTCAACGCGACAGCCCTCCCACCTGGTCAACAGCTACCACCACGTCACCATCGCTCCAATACCCTAACTCACACTAAAAGGGTGTTTCACTAACAAAAAAAACAATTTTTCCTATAAACAAGACATGTTCTCTCATTATACATCACATAAAAAACCGTGAAAAGCCAATTTATTTTAAAAACACCTTTAACAAAACATAACATAAATACTGTCCCACCGCTCCTTTCCTTTCACGTTCTCTCTCTATAGACGTATATGCATCTATCTACATGGTCGTTTATGAGCTAATTTATTTTAAAAGTTTGCATTTTAAATGGTGAATCGTAGATTGTAAATTACAGTTAAAATTAGACCTTGAATTTGTAAAAGCGTTTGAATAATGATATTGGCAGAATAAATTTTGCATCGCGTTTGATGTAAAAATATGATTGGACATTTATATTTAAAGGTTGGAACATTGACCAGAGTTAAAAATTAGAAACACTATGGCATGCTAAATTAAAGATATCAAACCAACTAAATAACCAAATACTTGGTGACGATTTCCAAAAAATAATAATTATTATTATTATAAGGAGTTTCGACACACATTTTACAATACATTTTCACGTGCTTATATACACTTTACGTACTGTAGCACACCTTTTGCGCCCATTATCCCGGATTTGGGGTTGCTGTTGTGCACCATCCGGGTCGTCCGTTGCTCGGATGGACGGCTCAGATTTCATCTTGCACGCACGCAACAAACGGTCCAGATGCAAATGTGCTTTGGTGAAATGAAATCTTTCGACCCATCCGAGCAACTGAAGGCTTGGATAGTACACAACAGCTGCTGTGCGGGGGCTGCACAGCAGCAACCCCGTGTCCCATTATCCCTAAATCACCTTTTGCACTTCAACCACTGTTCAATTGTTGAACATCTTTTGCACCTTGACCACCCTCGATCCAATGGGTTAAAGTTACCATTTTCACAAGTGGCGAAATACATCGGCAGTGGTATATAACATCCCAATTTTACTAACGGAACCGAATCAAAGACCAGGGATACATTGCACCCCTCGATCGTCCGATTGCGTTTTGAACGGTCCAGATGTATATCGGACGGCCAACGGGTGCACAACACCCCTGGATTTGAATCAATTAGTATGTAATAAGCAGGCCCATGTTTAGTGGGACGGGTGAACATCTTTTGCACCTTAACCACGGATCATAAAATGGCACCTCTATGGACAAATGCTATGATGATAAGTTGCTTGTAATTAGTCACTAAATTTACGTGTTCCCACGATATTATAAGCAGGCCCATGTTTGGTGGGGCTGGTAGCTACAGGCCCATCAAAATGGTCGGATAAAGCCCTCATTGCCATCATCCCTTCACTAAAAGTTGGGCTTTTAAGGCCCACTCTCCCACCTACCGAACAGAAGCATGCCTTAAAAACGCCCGACCAATCATACCTCATCAGTCATCATTTTGAAAAATATAATAATACTAAATAATTCATATCTCAGTAACCACACGTGTCTTCCACGTGACACCCTCCCTCAACAGTCCACTCTTGGTAGGGTTGTGGTGCCTTAGAAGGGTCTAAATTTCATCTCGATAATAAATGACTCAAATCTGCAAGACTTGAAATAAAATCCAAATCATTGATTGCGAGATGAACAACACCCGTGCACTACAGGTCTTCGAATTCACAACACATACATGATAGGTACCATTTGGGGCATCTCCCACAACTCCTTTCCCTTTCAGGCTCTCTATTCATGAGAAAATTTTGAGCTATCGTTAAGGTGTTAAGGTTTAAAAGTATTGAAAATGTTTAAAAGTATATTGAAATATGTGAAAATTTTATAAGAATATTTAAAAGTGTATAAAAAAGTGAAAATATATACCGGAGTGTGTTTTTTTGTATTCGTTTTGCCTTTTTGTCAATTCAATGTGCTATCAATACATGACCCATATACGTATCTGTCTACTAATTTATTTCAAGATTTTGAATTTAGATATAAATTGTAATTAGAAATATAGAATAGATTGTGACCGGATTTGGCATAATAATCTTGTGGAATTACAACTTTTTTTTCTCTATTCGAATGTTGTTCTCCTTTGATAGTTTTGCCTAATTTTTTATTATTATTAGATCGTCTTGACTAGAGAAACTTAATAAATGAAAAATTATGATCAAAAGTTTTATCAAATTCACCAAAGACATAATATTCAAAACAGACAAACTTTTTACAATAATTTTTTCCTTTATTACAAAAAACAAATTTGGTTAATTTAGGTTTTTACCTTTTATTCTCAGATTGTGTCTTCATTTCATTCTGTAATTTTCCTTCCAATTTCCAAACACCCAAAATTCCAAATTCTCCCTAGATATAAATTGTATTTTTTTTTTTTTTTTTTCTTTCTGTCTTTTTTTTTTCTTTTTAGAATTTTATTTAGATTGTTTTTTTTTTTTTCTTTTTTTTCTTTGTCTTCTTTTTTTTTTTTTTTGGTTTATTCAATTTTATTTATTTAATTACTCATTTAATTTGGTTTATTCAAAGTACATTTGCAAGTAAATTATTTTCATAAATTTGCATTTAAATTTCACTTTATATTTAGAAACTTTATATTATTTTAATTAGTTAATTAAGTTGTCTTAACAATGAATAATAAATAAAAAACTTCTAAAAGTGAATAATAATATTACAATCATACAATCACGTTTTAAAGTGAATAAATATTACAATCACATTGATAAGTGGTCAAATAATATTGAAAAATTATGAACAAAACTTTATATGTCTCTCCTAAGCAACACGTGGTAAGGCATTCAAATATAGGTCCAAAGACATAATATTCAAAGTAATCAAGTAAAAGAGAAATGAAGTAATTAAAAAATGAAGTAAATAAACAATATTTAATAAATAAAAGAGAGAAAGAAAAAAAGATATTAGAGCATATTATAAAAATATATATAAAGAACGAGAAGATTTATTAGATATTAGAAAAACAAGATATTAAATAATTAAAAAAGAGAAATAACATATTAGAGATTTCTAAAAAGATAGAAGAGAAAAATATATTAATAAAAGATATAAATAAATTTTAAATTGAATTAAATAAAAAAACAAAATAAAATAAATGAATTAAATAATTAAATGAATTAATATAAAGAAATGAGTTAACTAAATAAAAGAAATAAAGTAATCTTAAATATTAATAATAAAGCAATTTAAAGGAAGAGAGTAGGGGTAAAATTTCCAAACACCCAAAATAAATCAAATTAAATGACTAATTAAATAAATCCAGTTTGGGGAGAGGGGGGGGGGGCCGGGGGTGTGCGTGTCAGGGGGAGGGGGACGCAGAGTCATTTGCTTAACTCTATATAACGCTCCCCAAATTCATCGGAAATCTCTCCACATTTCCACCACACTCTCTCTCCTCCACTGCACATCGCCCACTACTCTCTCTCTCTCTCCCCCCAATTCATCGGAAATCTCTCCACAGTCCACACCACACCCATTTTCTCTCTCTCTCCAATGTCGCCACTCCCCATCTCCGCCCTCCTCCTCCTCCTCCTCTCCCTCTCTCTCCTACCCGCATCCCACTCCCTCACCTGCACCTCCCAAACCTTCACCAACAACAAACTCTACTCCAACTGCGTCGACCTCTCTTCCCTCTCCTCCTACCTCCACTACACCTACACCCCCTCCAACTCCTCCCTCTCCATCGCGTTCCAAGCCACTCCCGCCACCTCCTCCGGCTGGATCTCATGGGCCATCAATCCCACCTCCACCGGCATGGTCGGTTCACAGGCCCTCCTCGCCTTCAAAACCTCCACCGGCTCCATGACGGTGCAAACCTACAATATCTCATCCTACAGTCCAATAGTGAAGGGGAATTTGTCGTTTGAAGTTGCGGATATGGAGGCGGAGTATTTGGGTGGGGTGATGACGATTTTTGCGACGGTGAGTTTGCCGGCGAAGTTGGGGACTAAGTTGAATCAGGTGTGGCAGGTGGGGTCGTCGGTTACGGATGGGATCCCCGATAAGCATGCGTTTCAGGCGGCCAATTTGAACTCGAAGGGGACGCTGGATTTGTTGAAGGGGGAGACGACTAGTAGTGGGTCGAGTGGAGGAGCGAGGCAAAAGAGGAAAAACGTACGGTTTGTTAACTTTTTGATTTTTGAGATTATTTGTTTGATTTCTTGATATTGTGAATATTACCTTCTCTGGATACGTGCGGTATTTGTTTGTTTGTTATATATAGTCGACTAATTAACCGAATACGAAAATATTAATTATTTTCGTAGATAATTTGTTGGGTTTTTTCTTCAAAGAGCATCTCCCGCGGTCACTCGAATTTGACCGAAAGCTTCGTTTGTTATGAAGCACTTCAATGGGCAAACTAAGATCTAAGCACAAATTTGAGTGAATTTGAAGGCAGGAGGAATAGCCTTGGAAAATTTGAGCAAAACTTAATTTGGTTTAAGTTTGAGTTAATGAGCGGAGTGGAGGGGGGGTTTTTTTTTTTTTTTTTTGATCTTGCCAAAAACTGGAAAAAAATTCAAAAAAAGGGTTAGGGCTGTTCTATTGTAAATTTCTTGATTAATTCTTTTGATCTTGCCAAAAACTAGAAAAAATTCGAAAAGATTGAAGGAAGTAGTGCTTTTTTGGTGTTTAGTTTGTTCACACTTTACTGTGATTTAGATTTGAGGTATGAACTGAAGGGCTCTCTTTCCCTTTCTCCATTCATTATGTAAGGTGTAAGAATAAAAGATTTTAGGTTCTGTTGTCAAAAGAATATTTTTCTTTCTTTTTTTCCCAGAAAAAATAACAAAATATTTTGCGACGATTAATCTGATTGTTTTGAATTGTTTCTGACGGATGATCAATTTACTGGAATATAGGAATAACAGATTTTGGGTTCTATTAGTCTAGTGTAAATGAAAACCAGAAATGTTTTGACTTTAATTATATAACATATGATCCACATGTTGTCTGATTTTGGGAAGAACTAGATCTCAATTCCCGGATAATTTTTTATTTTGTTTTTGTTTCTTCCCCTCCCATTTTAGGTACGTATTATATTACTTTTTCACTTTTTAGTGGCAAGTAGTTTTGTTGTTTGTATAGTTATTGTGCGGAATCAATAGAAAAACTGTTAACTGGGGATGTTGATAATCACTGGTGGTAGGACTGATATGAGTGATGGCAGTCTTATTTGGATGATATACCCATATGAACATATAACAAGGATTTGAATAAATCATCCTAAGACAGGTTTATCAGTAATGAAATTATCAGCTGTTGAGTTATATGGGCTAGCAGTAATCGTCTTTACCTCTTCTGGATTTTGTTGATGCCTTGATGGGTAATTGAATTTGATTGTTTTGGTTCCAGATTCATGGGATTTTGAATGTTGTGAGTTGGGGAATCTTGTTTCCAATTGGTGCCATTATTGCTAGGTACGTGAGAACTTTCCAGTCTGCAGATCCGGCTTGGTTTTATCTTCATGCGTTCTGCCAGACTTCTGCCTATGCTATTGGGGTTGCTGGTTGGGGAACCGGACTTAAGCTCGGAAGTGAATCCAAGGGTGTTCAATATACTGCTCATCGCAACATTGGGATTTCTCTCTTCTGTCTTGCTACCGTGCAGGTAATTTTCTCGCACTATACTTCCAAATTTTCGATCCAATGACATTTAGCAAATTTCTTGTAAAATTTGTAACTGTATCCCCATTGTGCTTATGGGTTTCTGGTTAATTGGTTTTGGTTCCCTTCACTTCTGAGCGTTGATGTCATTTTTCTCTAACCATGTAATGAAACCTGAACTTTTAAACTCGATACAATCTTGGAATGATAACTTGTGCCAAATGCACGCATAACGTGGGGGAAATGTTAATCAACAATGGTACAGAATTGGGATCTTTCCTAATTCATGTTAGAATTTAGATATCCAATGGTTTCGTTTAAACATACGTTCATTGGAACAATTCACATTCATTCATGTTCTTGGAGTGCATTGATCAACACGGGGGATTTAAACTTTCTGCATTTTTCTGGTTATGTAACATTTCGCTTCTCGAGTCCCCTGGCAATGTGTCTTTCTCAGAGTGCACTAGCATGCAACATTTGACATTTAGATGGAATCACGATTTTTGAATGTTGAAGTTCTGATGTGATTCACTACATTGCTTTTCATATAGGTTTTCGCATTGTTCTTACGCCCAAAGAAGGATCACAAGTACCGATTCTACTGGAATATCTATCACCACAGTATCGGATACGCCATCCTTGTCCTCGGCATCCTCAACGTATTCAAGGGGCTAGACATCTTGCTACCTGAAAAGAAGTGGAGATCAGCTTACATAATTGTAATATCTGTTTTGGGTGGCATTGCTTTGTTATTGGAAGCCATAACTTGGGTTGTAGTCTTGAGGAGGAAGTCTAGCAAGTCCACCAAACCCTACGATGGACACAACAATGGCAGGGACCAGCCCCTGACCTCATAATCCCCGGCCTGTTACAAAGAGTCTAGATATGAGTAATCTGGTTCTGTATCTTCTCCTTTTCTCCTCTGTTGTTTGAGGTCTTGTGAGTTTTTACGCGTTAGATAGCCGGAACACCCTTTTCTGTTCACCATTTGTATAATCTCTTGCTCACACTTTGATACCCGTTAGTATAGTACTATATATAGGGACGGATCATTTCCTGTTTAATCTTGCTTTTATGCTGTGAACTTTTGAGCTCCATTCTTTTCTTTTCTCATTTCTGGTTTTGTTTGGGAATTTAGATCCATTATCGCATACCAAGGGAAAACAGATTTGCTTCTTCCGTCTTACATTCGAAAACCTCTAAGGTGTAGCCTTCATTAGTAGACGTTGAGATTGGTCTCTAAGTATTTTAGTCAAATGATGCGTGTAAAAAGATGTTCCTCTAGACCCTTTTTTGTTCCGGGTCGAGGCATGAACGTGGGGTACCCAAGCCCCGTGTCAAGCTTGCCCGTTGGTAACTCGAGGCTGTAAATATCCGAAAAGGTTGGATTCCCACGTCAATGGACTCAATAATTGGACAAATCATCTTGCTTTTTATTGATAATTGAGTTCTTTTAGTACAAAATTAACCTGGCTCCACTATGCTATGCATAAATACCCATAAGGGTTATGGGTTGCTCCCTACACAATTGATCATGACTCGATTTTTGGGGTTACTTGCAAAAAGTAACTTGTTGTTTTAGTTTGTCTTTAATCGGACCGTAAAAGTGAATAGTTGAGGTATGCGTTAGTTGGCTCGGGCATTGGAAAAAATATTCCCAAATGGGTTTAGGGCAAAGACCTGGGAAGACCCATGAGGGTTATGTGTTACTTTACCTAATCTATTCCACTAAAAGTGATTTCCACTTGTGTAGAGTCTTCTCGTGTTGGGCCCCCCCCATTTTTATCTTGCTCCCCTACCGCATTTCACTTTTGTTATTCTTGGATTTGTTGCTTTGCTAATGCGTTTTGTATTTCAAATTGATAAGCTTTTCCTTTCCCGTCTTTACATGGAATGATGGAAGGAGAGAAGATGCTTTTCACCCCGAAAGGTTGGTTCGATTGGTGGATTTGCTTTTTACACAATTGAATATGATTCAATTTTGAAAGTCGGACTGTAAGAAAATAATTTCTTGTGAATATTTTAGTCCTTATGTAAATGATTTGTTTTTGAACGGATTGGATAGAAGATTAATCGATGTGAATATAAGCTGTCCGAACACCCGTCAAAAAAAGAAGAGAGAGAAAAGTTGCTTTCCTTCTCACACGGAACGTTGTTAAGTAGTCTTCTGATGGGACACAAACATTGTATTATTGTGTATCACTTTTCTTCTTTGTAATGAAGGGAATAAAACTGGAATAAGGTTAGGGTTTTGGAAACTAGTTTGTGAATAAGCTTTAAAATATATATAGTGAGATTTTAAATGAGGATTTTATTGGACCAATAATGTAACGGCCCGATTTTCTGAGGCATTTATCAAGTATTTTTAGAAAAAAATGATTTTAAACAAATTAATTTTCTTCAGATTAATTAAACTAAACTTACATAAGTAGCGGAAGCCTAGTTAGTCAAAATGAAATAGTACTTGCAATGTCGAAAATTGAATTGCATTCCTCCAAATTGAAATTACTTACAAATAAGGAACAAAGCACTCATAATATGGATTTTAGGCTTCTTTAGTCTCCTCTGCAGCAATTGGATTCTCCTCTTCGTGATTTTGCTCTTTTCCTCCTTCCTCAGTACCTGGCTTGAAATACCAGCGCAACAATAGCACCATGAATGTACAAATACTCAGTAGATAAACTCCTACTCGTTAACCCTAAAATGGAATAAATCTCTTACTCATGAGTGTCTAAACTTGCGCGCATCCCACCTCATGATGCGGTGTAAGTCCCACTCTAAATTTTAAGGTCAAAATCCCATAAAATTGTTATGGAACAACTCCATTTTTCCAACAATTTTTTTATGTAACAAGCTAAACAAGAGTCGAGCTCAAGGAGGCCATTTCATCTGGTAAGCCTGATGGTGTTTCAAATAAAATTGAGTCATACTCTCTCCGTCCCTTTTTTAGTGTTTACATTTCCATTTAAGGGCTGTCACTTAATAAATGTGTATTTTAGAAAGTTAATGGCTAAAAACATGTACAATTATCATGTTGCTCTTTTGAAAAGTTAGTAGGTAAAGAGTTAATAAGTAAAAATAGAGGATAATTTTGGAAAGTAGATGTAAAAGTTGATATGAAAAGTGTAAAGTGGATGTAAAAGTTGATGTAAAAGGTGTAATGATGATGTTCTTTTTACAAATTGGATTTATGAAGCAACATACTTAAAAAGGGACGGGGGGAGTAGTAGAAAAACGAAGAATTTGGTGATATGAGTCCTCATAGTTTTATGCTCGCAACAAAATTTGCAAAATAAATAACAAAAAGCGAGACACTCTCTCTCTAAAATCACCTCCTCTCTAAACCCTAAACTAGCACCGCCCCACTCGCCCCCTTCCCCCTTAGGGTTCCACCACCCTTTGAGGCGGCGGGAGGGGAGGTTTTCCCTTTCGTTCTCTAGATCTAGTTCCCTCTTCTCCCTCCATCACTCTCCCCCATCTCTCTTTCCTAACCACTAGCCACAAATCGGATCTACCACCACCACTTCTTACCTGATGCTACTTCCTCCTATTCCTTTAATCGCTAATGGCGGGTGGTTGCAGATGCTGATTGTTTCAAGGTGAGGATATTGGTGGTTATTGGTCTATTACCGCTGCCGTTCCACTCTTCTACGAGCACTCCACCGTGGGTCGAAGGGGTTGGGACTGCGGGGGGTTTGGTGGTTGAGGTTGCTGGTGTTAGGGGTTGTGGCTGTTGATGCTCAAGAGAGGTTATCGGTGGCGTGTGGTGGTAGGAATCTAATTTGTTTTAGAACTCTTTTTTTGTTGTTTTTGTTTTTGTCTTTCGTTAGTTTTGTTTTGTTTTGTTTATCTCCATTTATGGAGTTTGTTGTTCCCTGCGTGGAACCCTTCTTACCCTTTATGTGTATACAAATGTTCGTCTTATGCCATATGGATAACTCAAACTCGTGGATTGTTCTCTCCTATAGAAGGTTCCGTAATTTGGGTGATTATAGCCGTTTTGACACTCGTAAAAAAAATAAATCCTTGTAGCTTTCAAATCCTCCCTTTGAAGAGCTCTCTCTTTCTACCTAACATCATCCTCCTCCTCCTCCCCTCTCTCTCTCTCTACATTTGTCTCCCCCCGGGCCTCCCCGTTCCTCTCTTTCCTCCCTTTCCTCGTGCACCGCTACTCTCTTCGTCCTTATCCGTGCGTCCCTTCCTGTATCTACCCTCCACCACCATCGTTTCGGCCACTGTGATCCACATCTGGGGGATTCCGGTTCTGTGCTTAATGGTAGGCACGGCTGTGGGTGATGGTGGCGGGACGCGAGGCCTATCACTGCCGGGAACGACATCTGGAGGTATCCGATTTCGTGCCTAATGGCTAGGTGTTTGTCCTCGTGTGTGCCGACGACTCGGGATCTAGTAGATCTATGTTTTTTTGTGGGGTTTTGCTGGGGTTGGTTTGGATCTGTCTGGCAGTGGAGGTGGTGTGTAATTAGTGGCGGTGGTTTGTGGTGTGCGGCGGTTCTGTATTTTTGTTTTCTTTCGTGTTTTTTGTAGGTGGTTTGGCTGGAGTTCGGTGGTGGTGGCTCTTGGTGGTTTTGCTGGTGCGGTTCCGGTCGTCTTCCTACCTCGGGTGAGTCTTCCCCGTGTTTGACTAATTTCCACAGGATTTCTGCTGTCTATGGTGTGGATCTACGCCATCCTGAGGCTTCTGCTGTTTGGATACATGCTCCACATTTGTCGATCCATGTATTTTTCAGTGTGGAACAGGTAGCGGCTCCTGTAGAGGCATGGCTCTTGCTCATGTAATGACTCCATATTGGAGTATTCCATTACGCTTTAGAGTTCAGCGGAGTCATCTTAGCTTTGGACCGTTGGTTGTTTCTGTACCTATGTTGTTAGTTGGTTATCAGTTGTCATTGAATGGTTTGTTCTGTTATTATTGGATTATCTGTAGATGCTATATGACAGATATTATTGAAACACTAATTTCACGGGTTATAGGCCTAAAAAAGAAAAAATCTCCTCTCCCATCTAATCGTCAACAATATAGGAGTATAACAATTGGTCCTCTAGGTAGTGATAATAGATCTGCACTTTGTTGGATAGGAAGTCTTTTGAGATCTTTTAATAAAACCGTGGTCAACCTCCATCCTACGTCCTGTTGGACCCATCAATGCTGTCTATAGAAACAGCCATCGATCTCATGTTACTGTTTCTAACATTCGTCCAATATAATAATGCAAAAATATGTTTTGGACTACAGCACTTTCAATTTCTTAACCTCTAAACAGCTCCCTCTTTCTTTCCCTTTTCTCTGTCCGCTCACCAAGTCTATGAATGTCTAAGAAGCACGAGTACCGATACAGGTACGCGATACGACAAAAACCTAAAAAGGTAGGGTACGGGTACGATTGAGTACGTCAATGTAATTTTTTTTTCTTTTCTATTTTAGTATGTTCTATTGTATAAACTAAGTAATAAATCCATTTTTGCCAACAAAAGCACAAAACAACCAACCAAAATTATAAATAATTGAATAATACTAAGTCCAAAAGTCTTGTTCTGTATGAATAAAATATCAAAGTGGTCCTAGTGGAAGAGTAAACAATTTCAACAAGTGGTGTGATATAATATAATATCAGTGCTAGTCGATCGATTCAAGAGCAGATACGAACAGAGTAGAAGAGGACAGCCAGTCCAGTCGGATCTCTCTGTCGGTGGCTCGCCGCAATTGAACAAGTCCAATTGGTGAACCAAATCGCAGAACAGAGCACCACAGTTGATACCCTAGATGCTGAAATAAGGTATCAATGATTGAAATACTCTTGGGGTAAACACAGACAAGTGTTTTTGGGTGGGTTTCGACTCATTTTGGAGTCCGAAATTGCAAAAAAAAAAAAGACCCAGAAAATACGATTGACAAACGTACCCAGATCTTCTGCTATTCTGATCGATGATCGATGTGTATTGTGTTTCTGTCTATGTAGGTGTATAACAAGAGATAATGACACTTAGGTCCCTTTAGTTTTGTAAGGAAACTTGGAAATTATGTTTTTACACCCCTTTAATTAAAAGCGCATTACAAATTGACCCCGCGTACCCATTCCCGTACCCGAACAGTGCAAAAGTACCCGGTACGTATTTTGCCGTATCCAGCCATACCAATACCCGGTAATCGTACGGCGACATTTTTGGAATACCCGTGCTTCATAGATGAATGTTTATTCTTTATGGATCTAATAAAACCTTTAGGATAATTGGCAGGTGTAGGAGGTACAAATCAACAGGAAATGGTACTCTCTTCTAGATAATGATTGATCGTGTCGTATCATATCAAAAATAAATTTATAAGAACTAAGAATTAACCCTTATTTAGAAGAATAATGGTCAAATCCGAATGTCGATCCTCAGGGATAGATTAGCTAAATTACGATAAATTCGATTAATTTCTAAATTAATTTTATAAGTTGTTCCTCTACCGTGGTCATGTGTTTGTGTGAATATTGACGCACCTATCAATGACTTTAAGAGGGGAATCTCAAAGGGTTGGCTTGGTGGTCAATATTTGAGACTTTAAGATTTACTCCCTTTTAAGGTCTCGGGTTCAAAACCTCTCAGGTGTTATTAATTCCAGTGGAGCCAGTCTATATGAAACTTTGTTGCAGCTTTAATTAAACTTCCCGTAAATGGACAGTGGGATTGAATTTCCCTAGATAAGTCGATGTGGATATAGGCTGCCACAGAAACCTAATTATCAAAAAAGAAATAGAAAGAAGGGATTAGTTGTAACATTGTGTCTGTCAGGTACTAGAGTGAAGTAGGTAGATAATCTAAGGAAGGTAAGATATATAGGTTGGGGATTGAGTTATAAAGGGACAAAAACAGAAACTAATGCAAAGGTTGGTGATTGAATTTCCCTAGATAATCTAAGGAAGGTAAGATATATAGGTTGGGGATTGAATTTCCCTAGATAAGTCGATGTGGATATAGGCTGCCACAGAAACCTAATTATCAAAAAAGAAATAGAAAGAAGAGATAAGTTGTAACACTGTGTCTGTCAGGTACTAAAGTGAAGTAGGTAGATAACCTAAGGAAGGTAAGATATATAGGTTGGGGATTTTTGAGTTATAAAGGGACAAAAACTAATGCAGTAATCCTTTTGGAAAGGGGAATTGGTGATTAGGACCACATACCCACTTCCCTCTTTGTCTTTAATTCAAAATGAGTATAATAAGCTGGAGATGAGCATGTGAGGTGAATTAACTATACATTGCAACCTATTTTGTATGTACCATACCCTATGAATATGATTTGAAAAATGTGGGGCCCGCCTATTGTTTTGATTTGGGGGTTTCATCAAAATGGCATGCATGTCATGATGATGCTAGGGTGACCAATTCAATTTATGATGCTTTAAGACATCATTATACCATCTGAAATTAAATTACGAATATATTAATGATAGCTCGAATTAATGATGGTCGTTAATTGTTACTAAATTGAGAAATTTTCAAACATTTAAAACTCAAGATTACAATACTAAATTGAAGTATTTACAAGTTAGAAAGAATTGTAGTAGCTTTTGGAGTTTTTCCCAGAGTTGCTAGGGCCATAATGACAGGAGTGACCGTTTTTGCACTTGATTTTGAGGTTAGGATGTTCAACTTTTCCCTGAGTATTTGATAAAGCAGTAGGTTCGTGCATCTGAGCTGCCTACCTTAAGGACAACATTGTAAAGGAAACGGAACCCTCGTGTGCGGTCCTAGTATGCGGCAACTGAGTTGTCGGATGTGTTTCCAATTGTCCTAATTTCATCTCGACACTTCGCAAATCCAAGTCGTCCATTGCAAGATGAAATCCGAGCCTTTGATTACTGAGATCAACGGTTCGGATGCACACACCAAGGTCGCACACCAGCATCCCGATCCCATTGTAAATTGTCATATGGGTCGGGGATCACGAGTGAGTGGAAGTATGACATTTTTAGCTCAGAGTATTTGTGAATGGGTTATTAGTGTCACATCCTGGAAGAAAATCATACAGTGAGTTGTTAAATTGGATTATTAACATCTCAGTGCTTTGTTTAATTGATTGCTGAACTAGCATGTACTACAATAATCCTTCAATCGCGTGAGTTTTTTTTTGTATTTTTTGTTTTTTTTGTTTTTCTGTGTGTGCATACTTTAAAAGGATCTTAGAGCATCCTCATCAGGATCAACAAATTTTGGACCAAATTTAACCACAAAAACACCTTTTACAATTTAGCAAGCCACTTTATCAAAAACTCAAAAAATCAGACTCTCTATCCAAACTTTACTTTATTAAACTATTCCCCTCAAATCTATAAAAAAAAAAAAATTTCTCCCTAAAAGACTAAAATGTTCCCTCAGTCAGTGAGTGGACCCCCCCCATGCGTCATTCAATCTTCTCCTCCAACAAAGACTACCCACGTGTTCTCCCTCTGACGCGCATCCAGAAGAAACGGTACTGATTTAAGGAGTGGACCCCCCCATGCGTCAGAAATGACGCGCATCCGCAAGAGAAAAAAAGAAAGAAAAGGGCTAGCCCGTGAACAGTGACTTGGTAGGAATATTGAGTTACTGTAGCTAAGTTTAAACTTTTGTAATTTGTCCATGCATTTGTTGAGGCTGATTTGGGGGAAGTTTTGTGGCTTTGGCTCAACAATTTACCCATTTGGGGGATTTGTTGAGCCAAATGGGGATGCTCTTAATAGAGTCTACACCGTATATCTATTTGGAGACTTTGTCATCAGCATCACATAATCATCGACCTCACTATTCTTAGTGTCGAAGCCAATATCGTACTCCCTCCATCAGGAATTCCGGATTTGTTTGTCCATTCTGGGAGTTCGGGTCACTTTTTAAATGATTATATCTTATAATTTACAGAAAATTGGTCTAAAGGACAAATTTGGGGCTTAAAATAGTGTTTAGTCCAGCTTAACTTATTTTAATGCTTCCAATACATTGATAGGAAATTTTTGAGAGCTCAAGGACAATACTAGAAAAAAATACCCTTAATGAATCCCACACTCACGCGCACCATGTGGACGAATTCTCAAACTGAAAGCTACAGCATTGAAAACGACATTACTGTGACGGAAAACTTTTCAAACCGAAAGCTACATCTTTGAATTTTCAAACCAAAATCTTTTCCTTCATGTTGGGATTCCACCCCGTGTGGGCCATTGGGCTTAGGCCCAGTTGGGAGGGGCCAGGGTTTAAATTGATGTATTATATAAACTCATTATAGCCTTGTATTATGTGTGTGCCAAAACTGAGAGAGGCAGAGAGTTTGTGAGAGATACACGAGTGACTTGGTGAGGATTCAACTATTGTGAGACAGAGTGTGAGTGTGTAACACAATATTCACGGATTATTCTCCGGATCATAGTGAAATCCCCCTCCCCGTGGACGTAGGTCTGATTGGCCGAACCACGTAAATCTGTGTGTTTGCTCTTTCTCTTGATTTACTGTTTTTCAGTTGCTAGTGGTGCGTGCGTTGGGCGTAACAAGTTGCCCGACATGTGGTCCCCTTTGCTGTGACTGAAAGCGACATGTGGTCTTGGCTCACTCCTTTTCCCCGTCACTCTCTTCTCTCTCTCTCTCTCTCTCTCTCTCTCTCATACGTGGGTTTTGGGTGGGTGGGACAAATTTAATTTCTCTCTCTTCAATTTTGGGGGTGGGTTCAATTTTTGAGGGGTTTAGGGTTTTAGGCTCTTTGGTGTAGGGTATAGTGGGTTTAGGCACTAAGAGTGCACTTTCCATTATAGGGTTTTAGCTGTTTAGACACTTTCATAGGGTACCATAGTATTTTAGGCACTTTCATAGGGTACCCTAGGGTTTAGGTTTAGGGTGCACTTTTCAATTATAGGGTTTTAGTGGTTTAGGCACTTTCATAGGGTACTCTAAGATTTTAGGCACTTTCATAGGGTACCCTGGATTTAGGTTTAGGCACTTTCATTAGGTTTTGGGGTTTATGCACTTTCATTAGCTAGTGGGGGCATTTTTGGAAGGTGTAGGTGATTTGTCCTTTTGGCATTAAGGAAAAAGTTGATGTCTTTATTGAAGTAAATACCTCTTTACTATGTCCTTCCAAAAAACGGACCCTATAATTTAATGGTTTAAGTAATTTTAAAAACATAGTCTTATAAAACTAATCAAGATCTATCAAATAAGATCTATATTAGACATATAATTACTTACCAATTTAAAGATATTTCTAATTTTTTATCTGGTTGCAATTAAACGAGGGACAAACAAATCCGAACGGAAGGAGTAAATTAGTAATATATGACTGCATGGTATGATCGGTGAAGAATATCTTTAGTTTCGCTAATCTGTTACGGAGACTTAGGGTTTGTTTGGAACATGTGGAAGAGAAAGGATAAGAAGAGAAAATAAAATGAGAGGAAAGTGAGAGAAAAGTTGGAGGAAAATTTCACTATTCACAGTACTTAGATTTTTTATTTTCTCTTTTCTTTCTCTCCAAACCAAATAAGAGGAGGGAGAAATTTTAAGTTTCCTTTCTTTTTGCTCACTTTCCTCAAGTTCCAAACACACCCAACCCAACCAAGTAGTAAGCATGTACTCCCTTCGTCCCATTTTGATAGTCCAGTACGATCTCCAATGCAATTTTTAAATTGTTAATAACTTTCAGTCTATAATGAATTTTTGAAAGATATTACGTAACAATTTAAAAATTGCGTTGGAGACCGAACTGGACTATCCAAATGGGACAGAAGGAGTAACTTTTAAGTACTTTACCTATTGTTTGTACAACACCACTACATACCCAGAAAATACACCCAAAATTTACCCAAAATTTGAAAATCAAAAGTAGATCTGGGCTATTAATTTACGCAGACTTTCTGATTGTTGGTAATTTCACTCATGAGTTTTTAATACCTTTCCGATTGTTGGTAATCCCACTTAATAAGATGATTGGGTCCCACTCATGAGTTTTGTAATACCTGCATCTAAATTAATAAGATGTTTGGGTCCCTATGGCTATATGAATTAGAATTTCCATGTGATGTCATGGCTCCTTCACTCATATCTCCCATTGCTTTGCTTCATAAAGCTAGTGCTGGTATGATATCCCCCCTGGACCACTGGAGTTGCATGATGACCGCGGAGTGGATACCCTGGATCTTGCTTAAGTGGTTGAACCAAGTAGTGGATGGCTGGACCATTGTGGCCATGGGTTTCACCACTGGTTGACCTTCTTCTCGTGGGTCATAGATTGTGGTCCTCCATCCCACAATTTTTGGATTTAAATACAACCCAATTCACTAGAGGCCAATCTACAACCAATTTTGAATTGCAACACTGGTTTTCTATAGTTAAAAATTCGATAAGTATCTTCGTTAGTGATCAACTTGCTGCTATAAGCACTAAGTAATGGGTGATCTTTATCATTTTTTAAACAACATTTTGGGTGTCAAAGACAAAAAAAAATTGTTATTCCTAAGCACGTGATTATAGTTATGGTAGTCAGTTCGAAGATTCTCTTGGAGTATTAATATTTTGTTGAACATATTAAATTTAAGTAGAGAAGATTTACCTAAATGGATCTTTCAAACATGCTGATATGTTGAAAAATTAAAAAACATATGAACTACCATTGATATTATGAACAAACAAAGATTCAGAATTAAAAAGAAGAAAGAAAAAGGACTAGGTCTATGAGATCTCACATACCAATGTTGTGACGCTTAACAGGTCCTGATTGATTTGATGTACCGCGATAGACAGATGATCAGAGCACATTTCTGTTGAAAAAATTAAGATCCGGTATGATTTGAATAATAAATTGCGAGACAAATGTACGTCAATCATATGACTATCAATGTTGGATACACATGATTTTTATAGGAATTACTTTAGATTGATTTTGGCCAGATTTAGCCTCAGCTCACAACACGGTGCTACAATGTTTATGAGATCAATTATGCCATTTACACACCAATTTTTTTAAGAATAATATTTAGGTCCGCAATCGACTAAGAATTCGAACAATTTCACGAATAAAATTAGGAAGTGCTATAGCCTATATTGCTCCCCCTACCTCTTTTCTCATGTCTTTTTGTGCTTTGCATATGCCACCATACTTAGGTGAGTCTCGAGCTGTATATCACCTAAACCTGGGTAGAGGCAAAATTATTAACTGCTTCTGAAGCATCGTGCCACGTCCACTTGGTACTCCAAGGGACTTGTGTAGCCCCCACACCAATTGTAATGGAAAAGGCCGTAGAGCACTATGTGATGGTACTCCAAAAGCAACGAATAATCACTTGTGGACGGATTGTTAGGATTTTAGTTTGGGTCCGTTTTTTGGGAGGACATAGTAAAATGGTCTTTATTGCAATAAGGACATCAACTTTTTCTTTAATGCCAAGAGGACAAATCACCTATACATTCCAAAAATGCCCCCACTAGCCAATGAAAGTGCCTAAACCCCAAAACCTAATGAAAGGCCTAAAGCTAAACCCCAGAGTACCCTAAGAAAGTCCCTAAGACCCTAGGGTACCCTATGAAAGTGCCTAAACATAAACCCTATGGCACCCTAAAGAGCCTAAAATCCTAGGGTACCCATGAAAGTGCCTAAACCACTAAAATTCTATAATTGTAAGTGCACCCTAAACCTAAACGCTAGGGTACCCTATGAAATTGCCTAAACCTAAATTCTATGGTACCCTATGAAAGTGCCTAAAACCCTAGGTTACCCTATGAAAGTGCCTAAACACTAAAACCCTATAATTGGAAGGTGTGCCCTAAGTGCCTAAACCCAAAATGCCTAAACCCACTATACCCTATCGCAAAAAGCCTAAACCCCCTTAAATTGAACCCCAAATTGAAGAGAGAGAAAATTAATTTTGTCCCACTCAAGACCCACGCATGAGAGAGAGAGAGAGAGAGAGAGAGAGAGAGACACGTAAGTGAGTTGTCGCTTTCAAAAGTGACGGGTTGTTTGGTTATTTGGCTAGTCTACGCGTTGGTTAATTTTGTCCCGCCTTTCGTTTTGTACGCTGAAGATTCCTCCACATGTGCGCGTGAGTGGTGGGGTTCATTAAGGGTATTTTTGTCTAGTTTTGTCCTTGAGCCCTCAAAATTTTTCTATTAATGTATTGGAGGTATTAAAATAAGTTAAGTTAGACTAAACACCATTTAAAGTCCCAAAGTTGACCTTTAGACCAATTTTCTGTTTTAGTTTCGGGATTAGTGGGCTCTACTTTTTGTTTTTGGGCCTCAGTTTTGATTCCTGTTAGAAAAAAGGGAACAAAAGTGGCAACTTGACTATTCTTGCAAGCAGTAACCGGCCCAATTGCGTTTATTTATGGACAGGCTTTCAGGCTGGAATTTCAAGCAACACGCTACTGGCCCAATTGCGTTTATTTATGGACAGGCTTTCAGGCCGGAATGTCAAGCCCGTTATGCTCAACCATGGCCCACGGAGTTAAGAATAATTTCGATTTTCCCTCTTTTTTAAGACCATAATTAATTGTTGAAGTAGTTCCCCAATGCTCTCTACCTGGGGTGCTAGAGTCGTTTGGTTCTTATTGGTCAGCTTCTACAAAGAAGCCTCGTCAATAATGCGACTACCGTGACAATTGCACATCAATAACTTGCATGGCAGTTCTTCGACAACTGACCACTTTGCTGCGGATGTATCCTTCATTTGATTTGGTTATATATATTTTTTTTCTTGTGTGCAATTTGTTTTTTTCCAATTTTATTAGATGCACACGGTATGTTCACTACTAGAGAAAAGGGTTTTTGCGTCAAGCCCCCCCGATCGCAAAAGGTAACATGGCCGACACCAATAGTCTTTTGCGACGGCAGTATGGGGGACGCCGATAGTGGGGTGTCAAAAAGTTTTTTGAGTTGGCAAGGGCCGTCGCAATGTAATTACGACGGCAAATATTCTTTTTTGAGTCAGTTGTGATCCCGACTCTAAAAGATAGATAATATATATAATTACTAGCATCGGGTGGCTTTTCCGTCGCAAATATTATTCCTTTTGCGTTAGGTTAATGCTGTCGCCATAGCCCGGCTATATAATTGAATGTTATGCGTCCGAGATGGCGCAGTTGCAAAAAAGAAACATCCAAACAACGTGTGACCAATTGTGCTGGCTCAGTTTCTTTCCCCAGATTACCCATATTATTCTAACTTGCATATGTAGTTTTGTGGGTTTAGAAAACAACAATCCATCCAAAGCAACTCGATACCAATCTTCATAACATAGAAGGCAAAGAAATCAATGAATGAACATGACAAAACTCTTCATATTACCCAAAAAAACATGAAATCATATCCTCATATTGGAAGAATGTGCAGATACATAATGCTAAAGTTTTCCTCTTGTTTAAGAGTAATAATATAGACTTCACCCAAGGTTTTTGTCTATATAGTATATGTTACATTTTGCCTTTTTTTAATTCCTAATTGGGTTCTTCAATCTCAGCAACAAAGAGTTTAGTATTCCACGGGAGTAAAAAATTCTTAAAGAATTCTCATGATCCACTAAAAATGAACCCAATCCCAACGGGTTGGGGTTGCCCAGTAACATGCAATAGCATAAATTTGATAGAAATAGATTGAACACATACTCATGCATACAGCTGGTGAGAGAACGAGAAGAAAAATAGCCTCTTTAAGCAGACCGATGAGAATCACCTGTAGTAGCAAGGGCGTGCTGTTCGACGGTCGTCGTTGTGGGGCTACTTTGTCCACGATTAGCAGCTGCTACGTATATACAGTACCTTCTTCCTACCTTAGCAGCAAAAATGGTTAGGGCAGAAAGATTTAGGCGTAAGCTGATGTGTGTGAGAGAGAGAGAGAGGATGGGGGATTTTGGGGGCAAACATTCTAGGGCTAAGGGAAATAGCGTGAGATTCAACCCTCCAAAAATACAAAAAACGGAAATTTTAGAATTTTCGGCTCCCGGCGAATCCTTGATTCAGCGCTAAAAATGAATTTTTTTTGCGTTGGGTACTTTCTGCCGTCGAAAATCGTATGTATTTGCCACCACCTATTCACGACGAGAACCTGGCAGACGCAAACTTATCCCATTTGAGACGGGATACGATGCCGTCGCAATTACACAGCTTTTTGAGATGGCAATTCCTGCCGACTCAAATGGGTTGACGAGAAAGTCCTTTTCTCTTGTAGTGGTTGTAATATTTCTCATCAATGAAGTTCTTACTCTTCCTAAAAAAAAAAAAGTAGTTCCTCAATCAGCAATTAATATTAATTTCAAGGGTAAAAACCACTTACCCCTCCATCTTTCACCGATCCACACATACACCCCTTCATCTTTAAACCCATCAACCACACCCCCTCATCTTTCATTCTATGTGAAAGGAGTGACGCCATTAAAATTAAGCGTGAATGGACTGAAATGCCCCTTCTCTTTGTTAGGGGTGTTCAGTTAGGGCTTTCATTTGACAGTCCCAAAAAAAGACGAACTCTCTCATCTCCTCTCTCAAGCGATTCACCTCCGGCGATCCCTCCACCATTATCTCACCAAAACCGATCGATTACTAAGGCGAACTGAAATTTCTCTCCACTTACATCTGAATTACTATGTGTCGGAAAAGAATTGTGATCAATTGAACCTCGGTAAACCAATGGTGTCTATTTTGCAGCACTAGAATACTGGTTGTTGGTTTGATCCGATATCGTCTCGTGCTTTGTAACGCCTGTCGAAAACCCTAGATCCTGTGGCTGGTCAGAATCACCACCGGACCAATCAGTATACACTGAAAATATTTTTCGATTTTGGGTCCCCGCCGCCGCGCGTTGTTCATGACGTTGGAAAAGGATGAGCTCGTATACACTGTGTATTTTTTTTTATATCTATCTAAACCTTTCTCTCTCTCTCTCTCTCTCTCTCTATATATATATATATATATATATATGAAAATGGTCTCCTAAGGGATCCCGCACCAAAAATTGGTGCGGACTTGTCCTTTCCGGATCAAATTTTGACGATCCGAACCGCTCAATGTTTTTAAAATGCATTTTTAAGGGTCTACGCGGAAAATCTTAAAAAAAAAATACCGGAAGGGCTTGATCCACACGCTTTTGGTAAACCGCATACATTTACCAAAACTGTGTGGATCAAGCCCTTCCGGGTATTTTTTTTTTGAAGATTTTTCGCGTGGACCTTGGAAAATGCATTTTAAAAACATTGAGCGGTTCGGATCGTCAAAATTTGATCCGGAAAGTTGAAAAAGGGCCAAGTCCGCACGGAATTTTGTATGTGAGATCCCTTAGGAGACCGGCTTCCTATATATATACACACACACACACACACACACACACACACACATATATATGTCTTGTGATTTTGTGTTGTTTGCTGAGAGAGAGAGAGAGTGTGTGATTTTGTGTTGTTTGCTAAGTGAGAGAGAGAGAGAGAGAGAGAGAGAGAGAGAGAGAGAGAGAGAGAGAGATAGTCTTGTGATTTTGTGTTGTTTGCTGGGAATTGGAAAGGGTTCATCTACATGTATATGTATATCCATTTATATATCAATCCAAATCAATGTCCAGAACATAGATTTGTGTTCTTTGGTTTGAATCGTCAAGCAATTTTGGGGTTTTCAACTTCGGTTCAAATTTGGATATATTTGGACTGTGATTTTTGTTTTGTTGAGAAGTTTTTTTGTTTTCAACAAAATTTTATTTCTAATTTCAGTGGAATCGTAGAAATTGAAGAGGGAAGCTTTATATGGTGCTTGTGCTAATTGTGGATTTGTGGGCTTATCCCGTTTATTGAGCTAATTTCCTGGGATTACCCCATTTTCATGCCGTTATTTACGGTGGAGGGTTTTCGTTTTCCTGGTGGAGGATTGAGGAGGAAAGAGAGGATTTTACAAGGGTTGAGAATGGATGGGGGAATGTATAGAGGGCAAAAGGGGGTTAAAATTTTAGGGTTGGATGGAAAATCTCAAAATCAGTTAAAAAATTGGACGGAGTAGTAACGGAAGGGTGGTAAGTGATACGGGTTGAAAGATGAGGGGGTGCGGTTGATAGGTTTTAAAGATGAGGGGGTGTATGTGTGGATTGGTGAAAGATAGAGGGGTCTAAGTGATTTTTACCCTAATTTCAAACCATATTTGCATAAAATGAAAATTATAGTTTTACTTTTATCTTCCAATGTTACAAAAGGACAATTTCACCCTTTCTTTAAGGGAAAGTCTACAATACCCATCTCTTAAACCATATGCACCTGACATAACATATTAGAGATGCACATGGTACACATGATACGAATGTGTATTGTGGTATTTCCCTTTGTTGAATTATTTCTATTCACGTTTATACTACAAAAGAATATTATCTCCTTGGTACAATGGCTTGTGTGAAAATTATCATGGAAAATACTGTTTTAATTTTTGAAAAAAATTGCGCTATTTTTAAGGATTAATATACTGCACTTCTGATATAATTTTATTAAATTGATTTTATGCCAATGTAAAGAAGAAATTGAGTTTTTGGTTTAAAAAAAAAAAAACACAACCAAAATTGTATTTTTTTTTATTCAAAAAGAGCACAATTTGCAATATATATTACTCCCTTCATCCTAAAATGGATGTCCAAAATCACTATTCACGCCTCTCGAAAAATCATCTATATTTTATAAGCTATGATGAATTATATAAATGATTTTTTGAGAGCATGAATAGTGGTTTCGCACATCAATTTTGGAACGGAGGGAGTATTCCTCAACGGTTCATAGAAAATAGGAGCGTGAGTAGGTTGCAGAAATGTTTGACTTGGGAGTCAACCATTTCAATGGTAGGTAGGAAATTTGAAAGGTTGGCATTTCACATTTGGCACAATTATTCACGTGCATAACTTGACCGATGCCATCAAGATTCAAGCCACAGATATGAGATCGAGATGCTATCCGGTCTTTAAATACTACTATATCGAAATCATGAATAAACAAAAAACAAATACAATCAATATCTTGATAAGTTTTAATTATCAACCGATTACAAACTAGAATCTCGATCAACTCGAAATGCACCTGCTCGGACCCTAAGCGACCCAGCACGCGCGTGGAGACACCATAGTGACCAAATAAACGCTCTACATAAGATTATAAGTGTGCAATGACTCTCTTGTACCGTCTCATATCCTACGGGATAACCATTATTAATCTTAGTTAGTATATGGAACTACCTAATTCTAAAGTGATTAGGATAGCTACGGCCATTGGCCCGATAGGTGTCAATCTAATCCACACCCCTAAATCCCAGTGACCTAGTTCTAATGGGATTCTATCCCTGATGCCTACACGAATACGGTAGCGGATCCGCTGTCTCAATCTCCGTGTCCCAACTCCCTGTCCCGTCCATCCGAGCAATCAACGGCTCAGATTCTCAAATGAATATGGATGGCTCAGATTTGTTTGGGGTGAGATGGAATCCGAGCCGTTGATTGCTCGAATAGACAGCTCGGATGGATGGGACAGGGAATTGGGACACGAAAATTGGGACAGCGGATCCGCTCTTCACGAATACACCAAATTATAATATGAGTGTGATACTTTCTCTATGGAGAAATCCTAGATCTCTTCTTTATTTATTTTTCTGCAATCTAGACTAACTTAGGTATTGGGTGTCCTTTGTTTTTAGTAGGTGAGGCTATCAGAGGCGCTCAAAATAATACTCCATAATCAATAAGTTATTCAACTTTTCGCTATTTAATTTCTAGTTTTATTTCTTTTATAAGAAGATAAATCACCAATGGGTTTTATAGTTGGTATCAGAGCATAGGCAATATTAGGTCTCACATAAAAGTTTACAGCAAAGGTTTTTGCATGATTTTTTGCAATATTAAGACATGCATTTAATTTTGAAGTATTATAGACGGTATATATCAGCAATGATAAAAATATGTAAGGGCCTAGAAATTAATAGTAATATGATTATAGTACCGTATAGTAATTTCTGAAAAATCTAAATAATGATGATTTGATGACTATCCATCAAAGTTATCTTACAGTGTCCTGTAAGATTTTCTCCATTTCTTCAAAAATGAAATTACGAATACACGGTCGTTCGATTATAGGCAAAAAAGCAAAATAAAATCATGCAAACTATAGTATCGAACAAAAAGAGCTACACGATATATTGAACATATTTTCATATGAAAATACTTCCTTAAATCAGAATCCCTCGAGCCAAAATTCTAGGTCCGCCACTATATTTCAGAGTTATCTTTAGGTCATTGTGCCACTGTATTTCGAAGTTTATATTAAGGTAATTATGCTGCAAATTTTGAGGATGAAATTTTTTAAGTGGAGGGTATTGTAATTAACACTTTTTTTTTCTTTTCATATAGTAGTATAAAGCAAATAAATTACCATCAAGCTACCATATGCACGTTAGAAAGCTATAATTCAGGCCTCTCCAACAAGTTAGTGCACGAAAAAGAGCTTGAAAAAGAAAAAAGGGTTCAAAACATTGCTGACCTTGATTTCGAAAAAGTCCATGTATGGCTTTTTGAGCTCCACATTGGGTTTTTCCTTATTTGCCACTTGTTGCATTTGGGGTGTACAAATGGTGTGTACTCATATTATTTGGTGTCAAATCCTCTGTGCCCAAAACCCCTGTGCCTCTGTGCCAAGGGATTTTGGGCCGTTGAATTGTGATTTTTGTTTTTATGTTTTAATATTTTTGAGTGATCTAACGGCCGAAAAATCCTTCGGCACAGAGGCAAAGAAGTTTTCGGCACAGAGAATCTGTGCTCAAATCATTTTCTCTTTTTCCATCAAAAGTTAAGACAGGTGGACCACAATCTTTATGTGGAATCACGTCAACATTTCAACTGGTGGTTATTTATACAGCTCAAAGGGTAAATCCAACAAAAAAAACAGGTAACCTTTTTTAAATGTAAAAAAAAGAGCATTGCATATTACTTTTCATTTTTAGCTTTTAATTTTCTTAATTTCATGAAAACCTTAGTATAGTGTTTTATAAATATTTCAAAAAAATAAAATAAAATGCATCAGGCCTACATCATCTGTCTCTCTTTAAAAAGTTCAGGGGTGGGTTTGCTAATGATTCACATATACTATAATCCAGTATTTCCTTAATCATTAAAATACCTCTCAGCTGCAGATTTTGGAATTGTTTATTTTTAATGGACCATATTATAGGGGCTAGCAAGATACATGGGCTCTTGTACATGATCTGGTTCAACTTTACTAGATGGAGCAACTTACAGCTGCATGCTGCTATATCTATAACGAGTGACAGATGCAAGATTTGGGCCAAGTAGGGGCTGAAGTGCATGTATTTTTATCATATGCATATTGCTATTGGTGGGATCCGAGAAAGAGAAGAGATTGTGTATATTGGTGTAGTTGTACGGCTGAATTTTTACTAAAAATATTTCCGGTACGATATTTTTGCACTCACATTCTAACTCGTGAAAATATAGAGAATACCATGGTGGAAACTCACCATATACCCAAAAAATTGATTGCTAAGTTGAAATTTAAGGAACTTTTTCCACACATAAGAAATTTTAAACTTTCACCTAGAAACTTGTTGAGGCCAATCCCGTAAAAAATTTCCTATTTGGAGTTTTGCAGACCCCGGACGCCGAAACAATAAAATTATTTTGTACACTACAATTTTCAAACCAAAACCCGTAAATGTATTTTGATATTTATTGGTTACAAAAAAATGACAGAACATCAATTATGCCAACAGCAATTTTAAAACCAAACCATAAAACTAAATAAAAATAACACAGCTGAAAAACAAAAACCCCCATTTCCAACCCTCCAAGCCCCTGATCCATTCCCACCACTCGGAGCCAGCCCTCCAGCAGCCGGAGCTGGAGCCAAACCCTCCTCCGGCGCAGGCGCTGCCGCCGGCGACCCACCACCGCCACCGCTCATCAGATCCAAAACCCCCTTGGCATTCAAATTAGCCGGCTGGAACGCGTGCTTATCCGGCACGCCGCCAGTGACCGATCCACCCACCTGCCAAACCTGGTTAACCGACGTCGTCGCCTTCGGCAATGCCAGCGTCGGCGAATATCGTCATGACCCCGGCAGAAGAATGCTCCGCACTGAAGGCGGACACCTCGTACGCTATCTTCGACTGGGCGATCCCGCTGTACGACGTGATGTTAAAGGTCTCGACGGTCATGGACCCGTTGGGCTTCTTGAAGGCGATGAGGGCCTGGCCCATGAGG
>CM029281.1:29732108-29790070 GCA_016920895.1 Vaccinium myrtillus
TGCGAGGTGGGGTTAATGGCCCAGGCGATCCAGCCGTTGGGCTGGGCCGGAGTGGCGACGAAGGCGACGGAGAGGGAGGAGGTGGAGGGAGTGTAGGTCCAGTGGAGGTATGCGGTTAGGGTTGGTAAGTCTGCGCAGTTGGTGTATTGATTTTTGTTGCTGAAGGTTTGAGATGTACAATTTAGGGAATGGGAAGGGGAGATTAGGAGAAGGAATAGTGAAGAGAGGGTGAGGATTAGGGCTGTGAATTTGTGAGGAGCCATTTCTTTTTTTGGGAGGTGGGGGAGATGGGGTGAAGTTTGCTTCCTAGTATTTTGGGGAGGAGTTTATGTGTATATATATAGGTAAATAGCATTGCAATTCCATTGATTAATCAGGATACTGGTTACTTCGGTTGGTTAGTGGATTTGATTCCCACATAATTAATTAGGTTTCGATTATTGGGGTCAGGCTGCAAGAAAGAAATTTTTTAGGAAACTTTCCATTCCCGATATGTATGACCAGCCTTTGATACAAAATCAAGAAGGAGATTGATCGAGGTGTGGGTATACTGACATGGACACGCTAGCCAGTCGAACAAAAAAAAAAAATCGTTGCTGAATCGTTCGATACACATTGGTCTATTATTAGTTTATTTTAAAAGATCCACGTACATGACACGGTCTTACACCGCATGGGTATGTATATTTAAATCATGTACATAACACCGCTGACACAAATGTGTGAACAAAGAGTGCCGTAGACGCTAACGCACTATGCGGGTCTAGTGTAGCTCAGTGGGCTTCATCGAGATATTATTGTAATGATCTGAGTTGTTCAATTTGTAGACTTTGTTGGAAATTATGTCTTTACTATAAATGAATAAAATCAGTCTAAATAAATGAACATGATAGATTTGTCTTCTAAGTTTATTTTTTAAATTATATATTAATTGGCCGTTCAATTTTGGAGAACAACGTGTTGTCCGATTAAGAGGCTAATAATATTCGTCAATTTTCACATTTTTGTTTGATGATCCACGAGAACTGGTTGTCCCAAATGTGTACGCCTACACGGATTTTCGGTTATGAAGATAGTGAAAGGAAAAAAAAAAAAAAGACTTTCTGAAAGGCAGCAGAAAGTGGAAGTTTTTTTTTTCTTTTTTCCCTCCTTCCAATTATGTAATGACACGTGGATAAATCGGGTTGAGGTTAATGACGTTAGTCCTTTGACCAAGACGAACTGCATGTATTGGGGCATGAAAATGGGCTCCGGCCACGCACAAAACCTGTGAATGAATTAGGAATTCGTGTAATGTTTTTTTATACGTCTCATAATGTTCAAATCAGTTTACGGCTGACTTTTCCGTTTGATTTTAGTAACTCAGTTGTTAAAATCAACCATGATTTTAGAGATGCGGAATTGCTGCTGTGCAGCCTCTGCACAGCAGCTATTGCGCACAATCACAGCCGTCCACAAGTGTTTTTAACGGTTCGCATTGAAAACAAATTGTTCGCTCGAACAATTATTCTCTTTTGTTTGAAATCTAGGCCGTTCATCCAAGCAACGGATGACCCGGATTGCGCGCAACAGCTGTTGTGCAGAGGCTGCACAGCAGTATCTCCAGGTCCTGATGAAAAACTCAGCCGTGCACTTCAACTAATTCTTGAAACTCAATTCCACCGTCTATTTTTATGGAGCATAATTAAAGTCGGAGCATGAACTGACCCTAAAAGAGTTCATAGCACCTGAAAAATTTCAAACCCGAGACGTTAAGAAAGAGCAAACATCTAATAAGTCTTAAGTCTTGATCCACAGGCCTACCCCTTTGGGTTTGGAATTCGTGTAATTAGCGTTAAGAAATGGAAATGTATGAGCGTACAATGAACGTACTCTCTTTTTGCGGAGTAATAGTTTTTAGTTTAGGTTTCACATGGTTCTGGAAATAAAATTTAGGTTTTTACATTACCGTTGAAGGAGAAAATTGTGATTAGTACAATGGGTGGATAAACTAATCAAATAGCCATGTTCTGTTTTCTGACAGATTAAGAGTTTTTAGTGTCCAAAGCGAAGGCATAATCTAAAAATTGTTCCTTTTGAGAGTAATTACTTAAACAATTTTTACCGCAACAATCACAATAAGAGAAAGCCAAAACAATATTAAGTTCCACCAATCATTATATAAGAACACAAAATACAAAGTCTCCAAATACATATTATCTTAAGAATGCATTAATATCGCTTGAATATTACTCGTGTTTCGATTTTAGAAGCAAAAGTATCCATTACCAACATGGGCGGACCTATGTAGAGGCAAGGCAAGGGGGGTCACCTGACCCCGCTGGATTAAAATTCGATCCCCACAGATATGTACTTATATTTTTGAATATTTTGGTAATTTTGCCCCCAAGACTTTACTCTATTCTCTAGAGCTTGCCCCAAAGAAACATGAAATATTTATAATCTTGCCAAAATAGTTCACCAATCTCTCATGATCTTTTCTTCTTTTTTTTTTTTGGTTACATAATTTTTTTTCACACACTCTCTCTCATATGTGAATAAGAAGGGCACAGTTATACATCATAATTTTTTTTTGGTTCAAATCTCTTTTGGTTTAGTATTCTAATGTACTCCCTCCACCCCATCTTGATAGTCCTTTATGGAAAGACATATAATTTTCAGATAAAATAATAAATTCATAATTTTTAAATTTTTTCTGACCAAATTGAAGAACTAATCGAGATCTTTAATTTGGTACAAAAAAAATAGAAAAATCATGCTTGAAAATACTTTATTTTTTTATCCGAAAATTGAACCTACTTTAGTAGGGGACCATCAAAGTGAGACGAAGGAAGTATATACTGTATATTATTAACCCCCTCATAATAAATACTGCGCCCGCCCCTGAATTTACCAAGTCATTTTCAATCGATAATATGAATAACCCATTTAGTCTTTCTCATTTTAGCTGCCTATATATTTTATTGTGGGTCTCATATTAGGCCTTTAGGCCTAATGAACAATTGTAAAAGTTAATTTGTTCTTCGTTTTATTTTAGGACTTTAGTCCGAATGAACTTTTTTGTCAGTCTTCTTTGAAAATCATATTGAACCTTTTTTTGTTTTCCTATTAAAAGTTATAAAGACCGACTCAAGCCTAATAGTAAAAATTATGGGAGTGTCCATATTTTTTTGAGTACGGGTCAACTAGGATGTGTTACATTTAAAAATTATAAATAGTTAGAGCCGAAATAGTTGTACAAATAACATTTTGATTAAGGGGTTCTTTGGCTAAAAAAACCATTTTGGTTTATTTTTCGTCTTTATTCACAAAACTTTAAGTTTGACTAATAATTTTATACTTTTTAGATTTCTCTCGTAGAGAGGAGCCAAGAAACCACAACAAATCGACCGAAAACTAACAAATGCAAAAAAAATTTGAATAAAGACAAAACCAAAAAAACCAAAAAAAAACCAAAAAACCAGTTTTTTCAATTCACCCAAATGAGGCCTAAGAATAGATGAAGGAAAAATGTTAGGAAGAAATTATGAATTGGTCAAGTACGAACGTGAGGTGATGATCATGAATGCGTATTTAAGAACCACCAGTTTACATATTGCCCGTTGGTTGCATTTATTGTTGGAGAAAGGTCGTTAATGAATTGTCGGAATTCAAAAATCAAAATTAAAAATTGCAGTTGAGGAAATAATCAATTAAATGAAGCTAGTTGGCCTGATCATCAATAACTATAAAGAATGGACGTCAATATAGAATATTGATATATAGTACTATACGATGCGGATACGGAAATACATGAGATTTCAAAAATTAATTAAGTACGGGTCAACTAGGATGTGTTACATTTAAAAGTATTTTACATTTAACTAGTACTTTTTTTGTGTTACCCATTATCGTGGTATGAAACCATTATGTAAGCTCCATAGGCTGAGCTCCTTTTTCGGTTGGCAATTCCATGACACACTATCGAGTTGTACTCTTTATGTTCAATATTCTAGATGCGTCTGTTTAGGATGTGGAAGGAATCATGTTGTCTTTGTAATGGTGCTCAAACACATTTTTTCTCGTGTCAAGCATATTGGCTGTTGGCAACATTCTAGCATAGTGCTCAAGCACTTTCATGCCTCGGTCCAGCAAGTAGGCTGTCAAGAAAGTGCTCGAGCAACTTCAATGTGCTCAAGCAGGCGGCAAAACAAGTTATAAAAGGGCAGCAGCTAGGGTTTAAGAACTACATCTTGTGCAGCCGATTTTGGACGTTAAAAGAACAAGGAGAGAGAGAGAGGGCTCAGCTTTGCATCATTGTGGTATGGCTTGGAGTTCTTGCATGAAGTTTTGAGCAACCAAATCAAATACTCCAAGATCTTATTCAACCTTTGATTCAATCGTTCTTCCGGTGGATTTCTGGAAGTATCTCGGAAGGCTTGAGGATTCAAGGCTTGCGGCAATCAAACACTTGGTGCGATGAACGTGGATTCGGCAATCGGGTCTTAGGTCAATTGAGAGGATTTTCAATTGTAAGTATAGGTCGATTGTAATCGCACAACGTTATTTTTTAGTGTTTTGATTCCTTCCCGTGGTTTTTACCCTATTCGGGGTTTTCCACGTATATCGCGTGTTCATAGATTATTGCTTATTTTCTGTGATTTCATTAATCATCTTGATTAGCTAAATAGGAATTTTCAGTTTTCCATTGTGAAATTTTATGAAAAATCCTGGCCGAATGACAAAATGGACAGGGGTTGTGCTGACCCCATCCAGATCGTTTGTGCTCAACGATCAATAGCGCAAATCAGTTCGATAATGGACGATGCAGATCTGTTTTGGTCTGTTGATTGCCGATCACGAATAACTCAAAAAGGGGTTAACACGCAAGGGACAGTATGCCCGTTTCCACATAGTAACAGATCAATAATTAGAGATACTCAGATACAATACTCTATATCTCCGTATATCCCACTTTTTAGGAGATTATACATGTTTAATTGGGATTAATAAATATTTTAACCAAACATTACGTCAAGCATTTGTTGCAGAAGTGAGTGATCCCTTTTTTTGTTTGGTTATGGGAGTTTGACTAGAAGCAGAGAGAGAGAGAGAGAGAGAGAGAGAGAGAGAGAGAGAGAGAGAGAGAGAGAGAGAGAGAGAGAGAGAGAGAGAGAGAGAGAGAGAGAGAGAGAGAGAGTTGGGAATGACGAAATGCAAACGCAAGTACGGTGGTCATCTCACAAAGTCTAGAACGATGCCCAAAATACACACCCAAAATCACGAGAAAAACTTGCATGTCGAACGGATACAGTCACGGGGTAATCCGTTGGTGCATTTGAGTCGTCTAAATATGTTTTGGATGACTCAAATTAAAGGATGAATTTTTTCTTTTTGTGTAAATTTTAGGTGCAAATTTACCCAAACAAATCTGGGTCGTCTAAAACATGTTTGGACATCTCGGATGTGCGGACAGATACCACGTTGCGATACCCTATCCGCATGCAAGTTTTTCTCCAAAATCACAAACACTCACATAAATGTATGAGACAATACAATAAACTGGTGGTGCGAGCCACATTTATATGAGTGTTTATATATTTTTGTGTGGTTCCTATAATCTATTTTTTCGGCTTTTGGGTTTGGACTTATTGTTTAAAAAATCTCTCATTAAAAAAAAACCCTAAAATCCAAAATGGTCATGAAAAAACCCTTACCCAAAATAAGATAAAAAAGACATTAACCTTACTTTTATTTGCAATTTAAAAATAAAAAAATTACGTGAAACACAAAAAATGTGCAGGAAACGCTTGGGAAATTCGCATAACCCATGTGGGAACAGAATAACGTGTCTGGTGCTTTCGCATTGATCCACAATTTGTACAAAGCTGATTTTATAAAAAGTAGCACTGAAAAGCTCTAGGATTCCACTTGGGTAGGTGCCCCAAGTGTGGAAAATAACGACGACTCACTATTTCAGCACCACACGGACGGGGAGAGAGAGAGAGAGAGAGAGAGAGAGAGAGAGAGAGAGAGAGAGAGAGAGAGAGAGAGAGAGAGAGAGAGAGAGAGAGAGAGAGAGAGAGAATCAACTAATGAGTTAGGTCTTGGAGCAAATTCTTCACAATTGCACAAAACTCTTGCATTTGGGAAGTTTGAAGAAGGGCTGATATACGCAGCCTTACCCTTGTAAGTAGAAATACTGTTTAATTTCGAGAATCGAACACGTGACTTACAGGTTACAATGGGACAACTTTACCGTTACGCTAGGTCCACCTTTCAAATTCTTTGTAGTTAAAGAGTATAATTATGTTTAGTCTTTACGGTCTAAGTGGGTCAATTTAGAGGAATCATTGAATCTTAATGCTATGTTTGGAACTTGTGGAAAGTGAATGGAAAATAAAGAAAAAAGCAAGTGTGAACTTTCCTTTCTTTACCGTGTGAACTTTCTTTTCTTTACCGTGGCGCCAAGTCCGCCTTTCAAATTCTTTGTACGTAGTTAAAAAAGTATAATTATATTTAGTCTTTACGGTTTAAGTGGGTCAATATAGAGGAATCATTGAATCTTAATGCCATGTTTGGAACTTGTGATATGTGAGGAAAGTGAACCGAAAATAAAGAAAAGAGCAAGTGTGATCTTTCTTTTCCTTTCTTTTCTTTTCTATAGGTTCCAAACAAACCCTAAAATTTTCTATAGTAAATTCCAAGATAGCCGCAAGATTGCCCGAGTCTTTACGGTTTATCGGGTCATGCTAACAATGTGACCACACGGCTTCGTTTACCGGTTCAATTTACCAGGCAAACAATTGCGGCGGTTGATAGTGCAATTAATCACCACATTCGTATTATATTCCATCCGTCCCGAATTTCTTGTCTACATTACGTGCATGTGTACCATTTTTCCATTGCATATATCTTTCAATCTATAATGTTTTTCTACAATTTTTGATAATATTTTTTAATGTAACTCATCGAGAACTATCACACTAGATCCAAAAATATGCTACAAGGAAAATGGGAAAGTTTCACTGACCACCCTGATGTTTCTAACAAATACAGAAACCTCCCCCTAGTTTCTAAAATTACACTGCCCTCCCTTAGTTTATAAAATGTTGTCTAGATTTCCCTAGTTCGTTAACTAAACACTAACGCTGTTAAATTTTTGTACTAAGTGACTAAAATTTCTTTCTTAGTCTTTTTCTTCTGCTTCTATTTTAGAATTACTATATATTGTTGTATTTGTATCATTTAATAATTTGTTGATATTTTATTTAATTTTTGCCATTAGATCTTAAATTTTGACAGCAAATTAGATAATTAATGAATAATCTTTTTTACATTTTTTTCAAGTTTTATTTTTCCAATTAAATAGGATGCACATACAGATTTCTTATCCACCATATTTTAAAATGTAAATATTAATCATAATTCTTCTAAATTATAAAGTTAATATATTTAGAGGGTGTTTGGCCGACCCTTTTTCACGTTTTCACATTCCCCTTTTCAGATTTTGGGTGTTTGGGCGACAAGTCCTAAAATCCATTCTCCCAAAACAGCTTCTTCAAATTTCACTTTCTAGAGCAGAAAGCAAAAACAGCTCTGGACCTCCTTTTCATTTCTCTTTCTCGTTCTGATTTTTCTCTCAATTCTCTACTCTCCATTCTACCCTTGTGCTCTGGAGATCCCCTTTTTTTCCAACACAAACAAACGACGAGAGAGAGGAGCAGCCACGAAATCTTTCATTACCGTTTCAGCCCAAGAAATCTGAGTTTTTGCTTGAACTTCAGAACTCAAATTTGAGTTTTTGCTTGAAGTTTTGTACGAACTCAGGAACTCAAAATCTGAGTTTTTGAGGCCCTAGTCGTCAGATTGCCTCTGACCTCAAACTTGAGTTTTCGCTTGAAGTTGTAAAAGGATCAACTATGCCCGAATCTGTGTTGTTGATATTGGTGCTCAGCTTCTCTCTTCATTTGATTTTCAAGTTTCTGCATCTTAGTGGAGATCAAGTTTCTGTAGAAGCCCTCGAGGTGTCTTAAATGCAAGGTTAAATGGCCATTCTTCTTGATTTGTTGGGGTTGTTCCTGAGAAGGGTCATATTGGGCAGATGCAAGTTTGGGTTGATAAGCCTCCAATTGCTGCTAATTTTGGTGTTAATAATACTAGAGTGGATGGGTCTCATATATTTATTATTTATTGTGAAAATGTTGGGCCAAAATTTTCACTGTAAAGGAATGTTAGTCATGTATACTATTAATTTGTGTAATGTTCATCATTTTTTAGGACCAGTTTTTTTTTTTTTTTTTAGGGTAATTACTTTCATTTTACATTATTTTTAGTAAGTACGAGAGACTTTTAATTACCCAAAAAAAATGAAAAGCAAATATTATTTTCCAACAAAAAAAAAATTGAATAGAACACATTTACAAAAATACGTATCAACATGGCTTTAAAAAACTTGCTAAAAATAACATTCATACACATTTGTAATACCATAATAAATAAACAAGGGCAAAATGGTAAACAACCAATTCATAACTCATTTTCATCATTATTCTCCCAAACACTACTCATGTTGCAAAATGCATTCTGCATATTTCTCCCAAACACTCCTCTGAAATTCAAAACACATTCCTAAGTGCATAATCCAAAAAGTTAAAAAGCCAAAAAGTTGAAAATGAAAAGCTGAAAAGTAGGCTCTCAAACACCCCCTTACCCTATAATCATTCTTTAAGCTTTCCATATATCTTTTTACTAGTGTATTAATGACGGAAAAAGTAATGATCAATACTGAATTCTTTTTCCAAACTTTAATAAAAAAAATAATGATAAATAGAACTTATTTTGTAAAAGATATTACAAAAAAGTTAAAATAATGTGATATTAAATAATTTCGCTTTATATATATATATATCCACACGCTTAAAATGTGGACTCTGTTCGCACTTTCACTTTCTTGATCAAATTTTCATGATCCGAACCTTCCAATGTATTTAAAAAGTATTTTTAAGGGTCTATGCGAGAAATCATCGACCAAAAAAAAAAAAAAAAAAAAAAAAGACCGAGAAGTGCTTTATCCGAGCAATTTTTCATAAACTGACATATATACAGCTTTCAAGAAAAATTGCTCGGATCAAACCCTTCCCTGTCTTTTTGTTTTTGCTGATTTCTCGTGAGGTCCTTAAAAACACCTTTTAAATATATTGGACGGTTCATGAAAATTTGATTGGGAAAGTGAAGGTGAGAACGGAGTCCGCATTTTAAGGGTATGGATAGCGAGATTGGTCTATGTGTGAGTGCGCGCGCTCGCAAAAGAACAAGATACATGAAGAAAAAAAAATGTTTATGAAATAAATGTTTCAAAAAATAAGATGTAGTAGTAATTACCATATTTTATGAAATACGATTAATATAATTTGATTTAACATTAAAGATTCTAATTAGAAGAAAATTTAATATTCAAGAGAATCCAATTAGTTATTTTTAACAAAATATGCAATTAGTTAATGGATTTGATTAATGTTCAAGGGAATTTCGGTTATTTAGAAACAAAACATAACAACGTTAGTGTTTAGTTAACGGAATGAGAGGAATCTGGACAATATTTTGTAAAACAAGGGAGGTCAGTGTAATTTTGCATTTGTCAAAAACCTCGGGGGAGGTCAGTGAAATTTTCCAGAAGAAAATTTGGGAGAGTGCAGGGGCCAAACACCCCTTTACCTCTGGATCCGCCCCTTGTGTGGGACCCACATACACTGGTAGTGCAATGTATTTGAACGCACAAATGATTGCGAGTGTCTGTGACTGTATGTAAATGGGTGTGGTTACAGAATTTTTGTGTCAATGTAGGTGAAGGTTCTTGTTATAGCCAAATAATGATGAGCTGGAGAAGTATGGATAGTCAACAGTAAAGACACAGTATAGAAGGAGAATAGGGTGGTCTAGAGAAAGGGTGAAGAACAGAGCAGGTGTGCACAGAAAGGACTAAGGCAGTGGATTGCTCTCAGCCTAATCCGTGATACCCTTGGTGACCTAGGAGATGGGGACTGATTTGCAGAGAGAATGTTCTCCTCCCAATCAGTGATTTCCCTTTTCTCTCTCTAGGATGACATATGCTCTGCCAAGATTTCACCAAGCTCTGGGCATTAAAAGGGAATGTCTCATATTTATAGCCACCTTGGACCAATCATCAGGTGACAGGCTGTCGTCCTATAATATGATAACATGTGTCATTTCCGTACAACCTGACCGCACGGGTGACATCATCACCGCGCAGGTGTCCCACGCGGTGACAAGCCATTCCCCCGCGCAGCAATCCTCTTGCTCTTTATAGCCACCAAGCCACTAAATCTCCCTTATTCCCGTGAGGGCAAGGTCGTGACCTGTTCGGTCGCGCCTATACCGTAGCCAAGCCTCAGGGGGCCCCCGGGGTCCTGCTTTCAGACCGCAACATATATAATTACCGGGGCTAAGTCCGACTAGTTTCTCGCGTTCTCGCCCTTGTTCTGGGCCGCACTAGTCGTTTGGGCCATGGGCTTTTCTCCTGTTCGGATGGCCCATGGTTGTCCAAGCACCGCCCTTACTGGGCTTGGGGTGCGCGCCGTAGTGGCGCCTTGCACGCGAGGGTCCCGCGCCGATGGCCCCCTTCATGCGGAGACTTGTGCCTGCGTAAGTGGCCCCATCGCGCGGATACCTCCGCGGAGAGTGCCACGCGTCACGCAGACAATGCGCCACCTGGTGACACGTGTCATGATTTTAATGGTGGGTCAACGTTGACTTTAGTCAACCGGGGGTGTCGCGCTGACCTCCCCTACATGTCACAAGTTAGCCCAACCCGAACCCTAACTTATACTAGTAATATTTGAGATACCAATATGCCCTTCAGATTGATAAATTCACAAGTTGGAAGATCTCTGTGACAAACATACACAAGCCATGTTAAATATGGCCCGATCGATTGATAAATTCACACATCAGAAAATTCGTTTTTACATATTTTATGCAGAAATAGCATTGATCCTTCACAGAACTAAAGTCCCCACGGAATTCAAATTCGCTGGCTGGAACTCGTGATGGTTCGGCACGCCTTCGGTGACCGATCCGCCAACCTGCCAAACCTGGTTCACCGACTGCTTATTCGCAGGCAACGTTAGCGTGGCAAAGATCCTCATCATGCCATCAGAATATTCTGCGCTTGTGTCACAGACATCGAACGCAATCTTTGTTTTGACAACTGAGCTATAGGAGCTGATGTTATAGGTGTTGACGATCATTGATCCGTCAGGTTGCTTGAAGGTGAGGAGGGCCTGGGACCCAGCCATGCCCATGCCGGTTGGGTTGATGGCCCAAGCAACCCAACCGGCGGATTTGGCTGGAGGGGCAACGTAGGCGATGGAGAGAGAGGAATCGGAGGGAGTGTAGGTCCAGTGGAGGAAAGCGTCGAGGTAAGGTAAGTCTGTGCAGTTCGCGTACTTCTTGTTGTTTTTGAAGGTCTGTGAGGTACATTTTAGGGCATGGGAAGGTGAGATTAGAAGAAGCATTAGTGAAGAAAGGCAAAGGAAGAGAAGAGCTTTGAATTGAAGAGGAGCCATTTGTGTGTTTGGTGGAGTTGTTTCAAAGATTGGTGAAGTTTATAAAGGGAGAGGGGAGAGTGGAAGAAGTTGGGGGTGGCTAATAGAATATATGAATCGAGATCATTTCACGAGAGGATCCCGTGTGAACTCTCTTTTGATAAAAAATTATAATGTCGTAATTTTATTTAGCGATACTAGTTGTTTATTTTATAGTTTCGATGCGTACATCATCCTTGCATAGAAACCAAGTTCATATTTGAATAAGCAATGATTGTGTCTTAAGGGCAATAGATATGGTTAATGTCTAACTATTCATGAATTGCAATTAAACCTTAACTAATGAATGATCATATTGACTTTTTGCATAAGTTATTTACACATTAAACGCTACAAAATGACAGGTTTATTGTCCGTTAATAGATCCCTACTGTGTTTCATTTTGTATCATGTGAAATATTGCATCGGAGATCGCCACATAAAAGGACCTTAGAGAAAGTTACTAATGAACTCTTGTGAATGCTCTAACTAAGGTTATTTTAGTAGCCAATTATTCATATGTGATGGCACGTTAATAATAGCTTTGATTTAGCCTCCTACTAATATTTATTTAGATGCTTGTTAGGTTTAGACCAAAAAAGGAGGGAAAAAATTAATGTACTTTATGCTGGGTTAAATAGGGGTGTAAAAGAAAATCGAAAAAACCGTGAAACCGGACCGACCAGACCCAACCGGTCTATTTGGATTGGTTCTGGTTCAAAAAAATGAGAACCGAATATTTTGGTTTGGTCTCCAGTTTCATAATTAGGAACCGTGGTTTGAACTAAACCGGACCGTTATATAATATAATATATACACTCCTATATACCCACACACACTTGATAATTTTGTTAGTTTACGTTTTAATGTTGCATTTTCCATCTATGTCAATAATGATATTTTAATAGTCATTTTAGCTATTGATGGATTTCTTAATCTATTTGTGGGTTTTTTATAATGGTAGTAGCTTTATGAAGGAGTTGCAATAATTTTGTGGACAATTTTTTTTGGCAATTTTTGAATGCTAACATGGTTTAGAACCGGAAACCGAACCAAACCGGACCGGTCTAATGGTTTGGTGTGGTTTGGTTCTATATGTGTAATGGTCTGGTTATGATTCTCAATTCTTTGGAACCGTTAAATATGGTTTGGTTCCCAGATTTGTACAAAACCGGTCCAAACCGGACCAAGTACACCCCTAGGGTTAAATGGTTATTATGAGTTTCATATAGAGCTTTGCTCTGACTTTAAATAGTCCCCGTTAGTGGACGTTAGGATTGGTCTCCCAAAATTAGTCGAAGTGCGTGTAAACTGGTTCAGACACCTGATTATGAAAAAAGTGACTCTAAGGAGTTTCAAAAGTTTGAGATTTGAGAATCAATATATATCACTTTTTTCAAAAAACATAATTTATTTCTATTTTAATCTTCCTTTCTTTTTTAAAAATCTTTACAGACATGCGAAAGTGAAATGCTCAACATATATAAGCACATTATGAACATATTTTTACTGCGGATAAATGTTACTCCTAAGAAATTGTGGAATGATCTAGCTAGTGACAGGGCAAACCAAATCACAATTAATACCTCATCAATAAAATAAAGCTAGCCAGCATAGAGGATACCGATACGATTTGTTGATACGATACGATACGATACTGATAAACAAGTGGGTCTTGTTCATATACTTGGATGTTCAAAAAAAGACCACTCTTTTTTATTGGACAAAATATAGTGGTACAAGTTAGTTTTTACTTTTGTTTATAACGCTGAGATTCTTCTTAGGGAAAGTGTCATATACAAATAATACAAGTTTATTTAGATACGAAGGAGTATTTAATTGCGAAGATTCGATTTTTTGGAAAACACAATATTTCAGGAGAATACTCAAGCTGTTAGAAATCTCGCCACGGTTTCGTCTACGAGAAGTATTTAAACAGTTTTATTTCTAATAATTTTATTTTAAAACTATTCAAGAAGTGTCATAGTCATAACTACATAAATGTTCTAGAGTATTTTTACAATTATATAATACTTGAAAAAAAAAAAAAAAAAACTTCCTGAGACGTTAGCTGCTAGTATCAAAAGAATATAAGTTCATCAAACACCTCAATTGGAACACTTACAGCCCCTTTGGATGGGTGGTTTTTAGGAGAAAAGAAAAGAAACCAAGGGAAAGGGTTTTCTTAGTCTTGTTTGGATGACACAAGAGGTGAGAGAGGGAAGGAGAGGGTGAGATTCGAGAACCCCTTCAAAGCCCTATTTTGTTTCTCACAAATATTGGTGAGATTCCGTGAGAAACCATTACTGGAAGAAGATCAATTTTTTGGTTACCCATTTTACCCCTCTATTTGCGTCAAGGGTTTCTGCGAGGAAGAAGAAGAAAAATCTGCTAGGGATTGACTACCCCAGGTTCGTCTCTCTCTCTCTCTCCGCTTTTCTTCTTCCCCGTTCAACCTTGTTTGGATTTACGCTCTAGGTCTTTCTCCAGATTTGATACAACATATACGTGTATAGATATATACATACTGTATTCGTGATCTAAAAATCTGGATTGACACCAGGGTATTTTGGTAAAATAAGCATGGCAGGAGGGTAACCACTCTTTCTCCCATTTTGTCAATCCAAATGAGATGGTGAGATACCACAATCCTTTCTTTTCTTTCTCATCATTAAGTGAAACCACATCCCTTTCTATTCTTTTCTCGTCTCACTAGCCAAAGGGGGTGTTAAGAATTGTGTGAATTTTACCTGCAAGGCCGCAATATACTGACCCATACATGACGACACAACGGGTCCAATATCAATGTAAAACAAAAAAAATTAAGGAAAAAGTTTTGAATATATATTTTTTGTGTCGGGATCTAGTAACATAGCCTTGGTGTTGCCTGGTGGTAAGGTGCGCTACCTCTATGTTGAAGGTCATGTATTCATCTCTTGTCTCCCTCTTTTTTGAGCCACAAAATTGAAAGATTTTTCAAGCAAGGGTGATTGTTGAGGTTTGAAACCCTGACCTGTGGTTCCAAAACCAACACCTTCCCTCTTGCCACTAGACCAACAACACTCATTGTACAACAAACCAAAAGAGTTTTATTATATATTTTGAACTTATAATAGTAATAATAATTCCCCTAATATTTTTTTTTCCTGAATTTAAATTTTCTCCCTTCTTTTTAAGAAAATGATAAAAAATGATGAGAAAATTGTTTAATTTACATATTTTTTTTTATTTAGAGATCTTTTACAACGGTCCCTAGCCTTCAATAATTTCTTGTCTGATATTAGGTTTAGAATCAATCTTACACGATTTCTTGTCCCTAGCAAAATCGTTGATTAGGAAAAAAATTGCACGATTACAATTAATAAGATGCCCCCACTGGGAAAGATTTCTGAATCCGTCCCTGGGCCCAATAGTAACCCTCGTTGCGAGACAACACAGCAGAGGATGAAAAGAAAACCTAACCCCACCCTTTACGATCGCTAAAAGAGGGACGTGGATTTTATTTTTAGATTGGGCTTCCCTATCGGCATCTACGTGGGCAAGTTTGATACCGACATCATTAGGAATGGAGTAATGATACGTACCCGGAAAAGATACACCGAAAATACCCAACCCACAAACAAAGTGTGTGGTCTCCGAGAAATTTTTGGTTGCAAATAGGGTACCACCGTGGCATGCTGAGGTGGTACCCTTAAGCAAATAAGGAGCCGACAAATATACATAATATCAGGCGGTGTCAGCAGCTTTCCACCTCAGCATTTGATCCATTAAAGACTGACGGAGATAACCTTTCCGTGAACGTTTACTCTCCTTCCGCGAACAATTTCTCTCTCCTCTCTCTGAATCTTCTCTCCCATTCCTAGAAACACCCACTTGACCTCTCTCTAAAAAATCCTTATCCTCTCTATTCTTCTCTTGTTCTTTCTCTCTCTCTTGAATGCCCTCTCTCTCTCTCTTGAATGCCCTCTCTCTCTCTCTTGAATGCCCTCTCTCCCTGTCCAAGAAACACCCACTTAATCACTTTGTAGACATGTAAACTCACTTTTAGATCGAAACAACCAACATGCTTTTCATCATTTTTGCAAATCTGAAGTTTTTTTTTTTCATCAGTGAACCAATGATTTGAAAATGGAAATAAATTAAGTAATGACGAGAACAGAGAAAGTTGTATGACATATAGATACAAATTATGTATGTATGTATAGCCTTTAATACCACTCAATTTCTCTGTTCTCTGTCTTCAATGACGAGACCAGAGAAATATACCAGACCCAGAACCAGACTCTCCTCCCTTAATCCAAACGCTTCTCTAATTAGACTCTCCCAAACAAATCCCGTTCGTTCTTCATTTTGGATTTCAACAGTGTGTAAAGAGAGAAACATGGGAATTGAGGTGAGTGCCCCCTGAAAGTACAATCTGAGGGAGAAAGAAGAAGAAAAAGATAAAGAAATCTTTAATCGGGTAGAAATTTAGCATAGAATCAGCCATTATCAAATATGTATTTGATTAAAGTTAGAAATGTCCTAACTTTAGGAAATCCCCAATCAAGATTTGGGGATTTTTAAAAAAATAGGGCAAACTGATCTTCAAAATATTGAAGATATATGTTGTTGTTTCTTCACGGCAAAGATATGTTTATTGAGAGAGATGTGGGAGTTGGGAGAGAAAATACTGGTTTGAGAGGGTGAGATAACACAGTGGGGGGCAGATGGGAGAGAGAGTGCATTCACACAGTACACTCACGTGAGGAGAGAGAAATAATAAGCGGAAAATTCCCTTCCGCTAGTTACTAGCTGATGGGGTCTACAGCTGACACCATTTGTAGCACTTGTTAGCTCCTTATTGGCTTAGGGTACCACCTCAGCATGGCACGGTGGTATCCTATTTGCAACCAAAAATTTCTCGTGGTCTCCACACACTTTGTTTGTGGGTTGGGTATTTTCGGTGTATTTTTTCCGGGTACTTAGCTTTTCCGTTAGGAATGTCATAATCACGACGAAAGTTAGCCAGAGCCGTAGCAATACTGTCGCACATGAGAAATTTTTTGTTGCAAATAGGATACCACCGTGGCATGCTGAGGTGGTACCCTAAGCCAATACGGAGCTAACAAGTGCTACAAATGGTGTCAGCTGTAGACCCCATCAGCTAGTAACTAGCGGAAGGGAATTTTCCGCTTATTATTTCTCTCTCCTCACGTGAGTGTACTGTGTGAATGCACTCTCTCTCCCATCTGCCCCCCACTGTGTTATCTCACCCTCTCAAACCAGTATTTTCTCTCCCAACTCCCACATCTCTCTCTCTAAACATATCTTTGCCGTGAAGAAACAACAACATATATCTTCAATATTTTGAAGATCAGTTTGCCCTATTTTTTTAAAAATCCCCAAATCTTGATTGGGGATTTCCTAAAGTTAGGACATTTCTAACTTTAATCAAATACATATTTGATAATGGCTGATTTTATGCTAAATTTCTACCCGATTAAAGATTTCTTTATCTTTTTCTTCTTCTTTCTCCCTCAGATTGTACTTTCAGGGGGCACTCACCTCAATTCCCATGTTTCTCTCTTTACACACTGTTGAAATCCAAAATGAAGAACGAACGGGATTTGTTTGGGAGAGTCTAATTAGAGAATCGTTTGGATTAAGGGAGGAGAGTCTGGTTCTGGGTCTGGTATATTTCTCTGGTCTCGTCATTGAAGACAGAGAACAGAGAAATTGAGTGGTATTAAAGGCTATACATACATACATAATTTGTATCTATATGTCATACAACTTTCTCTGTTCTCGTCATTACTTAATTTATTTCCATTTTCAAATCATTGGTTCACTGATGAAAAAAAAAAACTTCAGATTTGCAAAAATGATGAAAAGCATGTTGGTTGTTTCGATCTAAAAGTGAGTTTACATGTCTACAAAGTGATTAAGTGGGTGTTTCTTGGACAGGGAGAGAGGGCATTCAAGAGAGAGAGAGAGGGCATTCAAGAGAGAGAGAAAGAACAAGAGAAGAATAGAGAGGATAAGGATTTTTTAGAGAGAGGTCAAGTGGGTGTTTCTAGGAATGGGAGAGAAGATTCAGAGAGAGGAGAGAGAAATTGTTCGCGGAAGGAGAGTAAACGTTCATGGAAAGGTTATCTCCGTCAGTCTTTAATGGATCAAATGCTGAGGTGGAAAGCTGCTGACACCGCCTGATATTATGTATATTTGTCGGCTCCTTATTTGTTTAAGGGTACCACCTCAGCATGCCACGGCGGTACCCTATTTGCAACCAAAAATTTCTCGTCGCACAGGCTTTTAAACTTCCACTGCCAAGGCGTAGACGAAACAGTTCCAAAAAAAAGATTACGTACTTTAATTGCTTTTAGCTACAGGGATTTGAATTATCCCCCTTTAAACCTGCTTAAACAGCCCACTGAGGCTTAGTTTTCCATTTGATTTTAACAACTCAGTTGCTTAAATTATGGTATTTCAAATAAAAAAATGAAGTGGTTCCGTGTATCATTTTTCGATTTTTTTCGCACCAAATTAAAGTACTCCTCGTGTACTTTAATTCGGTGAGAAAAATTCAAAAAATAATACACGGAAATACTTAATTTTTTTATTTGAAATGCTATGATTTTCGCACCTGCTGAACTCATTTGTTAAAATCATGGTTGATTTTAGCAACCCAGTTGCTAAAATCAAATGAAAAACTAAGCTTGCGAGTTTGGTGATGCAAGATTACATTTTTTGGAAAAATTCGGGCGTCGATCAAGAAGCAAAGGTTCTAAGGCATATAATTTTGTTTTGAGAATGAGTTATTTTCGCCGGCGGTGGAAACAAATGTTTTCTCTTTTGGTTTTTCTTCTTTAATGCTATACGCTTGGCCCTAAGTCAAAAAACAGTATAGTCACCCACAAGGGCGATATCGTCAACATTGTGGTGAACCGTGAACCCCAGTGGTTTTTTAGTTATTACTAGGAAAAATTATTTTGGCATCCCGTAAAAATAATATTTTTACTATCCCACCCCATGTGTTTCGAATTGTTATGATTTGATCCTGTAATATGATTTCAGGTCGATTATGCCCTTATTAGGTATTAATAATAATATATATATGTTAATAATATATTGAATACTAATTAATAGGACAGAAAATCCGGAATTGATTGGCATCCTATAACAGTCCCTTGACTGGGATCTTTTAAACCGGATTAGGATGGCTAAAATCATGGATTTTCAAAAACGAAGTGAAATCTATTCCGTCCTTTCCTTTATTGGTTCAAGTTTTCCGAAGATCAAATCTAGCCGATTGTTGTTCGTTTTTTAAGCCCCATTTGAATTTCAAATATCCTAATCATGCTGACTAGTTCGGCTACTTATAGTTCAACACCAATTTGATCCTTCTTGTTCGAATAATTCAATTCGTCACGCCAGCCGTTGGATCCGAGCATTTGGAATTCGACAACTCCTCAAGTAATTTCATTGGTATCGAAAAAGGTATTATATATCATCACTGTTTGGTTTTTTTTTTTCGTGATGCAATTTTGGTTCATGAAGCCCATTTTGATGGATGGAAAATTAAGAATTCATCATCACACACGTTAATACACTAGTGCCATCTTTTGATCAGAAAATATGATATTATATTTCACCACATTTGTAACGCATAAATTATGACAAAACTGTTTCGGTTGTATGGTGTATTCCTATAAATGAAGTGTATACCTTATTTTAAGCCCCATTTGAATTTCAAATATCATAATCTACTCAACTCTAGTTCGGCTGCTTATAGTTCAACACCAATTTGATCATTCTTGTTCGACTAATTAAATTCGCGACGCCAGTCGTGGGATCCGTAAATTTGGTATTCAATAAATCCTTAAGTAATTTCGTCGGTATCGAAAAAGGAAATATATATGTTCACTGTTTGGGTTTTTTTTGGTGATGCAATTGAGGTTCTTGAAGCCCATTTTGATGGATGAAAAATGAAGCAATCATTATCACACATGTTAATACACCAGCGCCATCTGTTGATCAAAAAATATGGTATTATATTTCACCATAGTTGTAACGCATAAATCATGATATTGCCAATTGTTTCGATTAACCATCATTCCACTTAAGCAACTTACGCAAAAGTTGTTTGACAGGTCAATGGTTTTGACGTCCCAAACCACAATTCTGACAAAGTAAATTCACTCCATTAAACAATGGATTATAATAACCCATCAAAACCCACTCCAATAAACATGCTATTATATTAAACCATAATCCCAGTTTAATACAAAGAACACTCTAATAGACATGGGATTTCAATAAACCATTAACAAACACAACTGCTAACCCAAAACAAACATCAACGTAAAATCACTAGCCATCTTTCATACAATAATCCATGGAAAATCACTCCCTTATACATGCGATTATATTAAACCATCATTCCACTTCCCAAAAAAAAAATACCCGAAAAAAGTGCTACATCACAAACATACCACAAACACTACGTCAATCTGAAACCGTGATTTTGTTGAAACAATATAAAAATTCAAGTGAAGACTTACGAGCCATTACTCGGTGCGAAAAAGATGTAAGCTGTTAGGGCTTTACTCCGGTGAGCACTTCGGTAGCCACATGATTAGGACTTCTCTCCTCCGATGGCCGACTTCTCCGACAGTGGATGGTGGTGTCTCCGGGAAAACCAGATCGTGGGGCGGTGGGATGGGACGATGTGGGTAGTGGATATCTTTACGCCGATTGGTTAGGGATTGGGTATTTCGGGATGGATGGTTTCGCCGCAAATTAAGGGAGGTGGGTTGTGGGATTTTGAATCACCGGAAGAGTAGGGATTCGGATTGGGGTTGTGGAGTAAGGGATTTGGGTTGGTTTGGGACGAACAGGATTTTGGGTTGTTTGGGATGGATTCTACCAATACAGTAGAAGGGGTGATTAGGACGGTGTGTGGGTGGTGTTTGACTAGGAAAACATCCCAAATTCAGTTCCAAACATTCCAAAACCATTAATATTAATTTTTCCGATTCTCATGGGATTGTAGGACCATTGACCTTTCTATAACTGCTTAATTAAGTTTTCCGAAAATTATGGGATGGTGGGACCATTAATTTTCTCAATTATGTTACAAAAATGTAGGAAACTCAAAAGGTCAAAATATTAGACAAGGGCTTTCTGGGTATTTTTTATATTTCAAGATGGGATCATAACAATTCGAATTCGATAGGATGAAATCATAACGTTTTTATGTTTACGGGTCCTCTAATTAACTACCCCTTATTACTACTAGAAATTATTAGTACAATTAAAAATGCAAATACGACTTCCCAATTATTCGGTATTAACGGCAGGTTGCCACTTACATGAAACCTATAACTAATTCACGAGTAATTATTCGGTGCTACTGACACATCGCTACTAGATGCCCTAGGATCCTCCAATTCCGCACATTCACATGGGACCTATAAATCCACAAGACTTAAAAAAAAATTGTTATCGTGAGATAATGGCAAGAAATTCCTAAATTAATTAGCAAAAAAGAGTACAACAAAGAACATGTACTATTATTGTAAGCAACGATTACATTATAGCAAAGACCAGAAAACAAACTAATTGCTGCATTCCAAATGAAATAGTCACGAGAACAACTGCTTCCACCGAAGCCGTGGCTACTAGCAATTATTCAATCATGCTACATGTACAATCATTTCGGCTCCAATCATTTATAACTTCCTCACATACACGCGAAGCCCACACATAATTATGGGTGTATGCCCCACGTGTATGTGAAGGGGTTGTAAATGGTTGGAGCCGAAATAGTGGTACAAGTAGCATTTTTGGCAATTATTTGTGTTGACCAAAAATCACTCAATAATGAAGCACAACTACATTATACTCGACGATAGCATCGCCGGTAGTTAAATTAAAGGAATATGTTCTCGCGGTGGCAGGGCCGGCCCTGAGATTATGGAGGCTTAAAGCGAGTTTAAAAAATAGGCCCCTCGGTTTTTGTTTAATAGAAATGCAATATTGGTTGCTGATGTAATATAAAAATATTAAACATGGTATTTTAGCTTTGTAATTTAACTAAAACAAACATTTAAATTATTTTATAACATTAGGAAAAAATGAATCAAACATGCATAACAAAGTCCCTATCATTCTCAAACTAATCATGTTATTAACTTTAATTGTAAGAATAATATTTTTTAACAACAAGAGAATTCTTTATGTTAAATATTTTTATCAAAGTTTATGGAGGTAAAATAAAGTATATATATATATCCTTCTAATCCGGACCTCCCGTTTCCGGACCTCCATGATCCAAACATTTTTTTGACGATCCGATCCGTCCAATGTGTTCAGAAGGTGTTTTCAAGGGTCCTCGCGGGAAATATTCAAAAAAAAATACCGGGAAGGGCTTGATCCAAGCAGTTTTCGCAAAAATTGTATATATCAAGCCCTTCCCGGTATTTGTTTTTGAAGATTTCCCGCGTAGACCTTGGAAAATACCTTCTGAACACATTGGACGGCTCGGATTTTCCAAAATTAATTTGCAACACAAAAAAAAAAAAAAAAAAAAGCTTCAATCCGGGGGTCCGGATTTGAAGCTGTGGCTATATATATATATACGGATTATGGAGGGAAAATAAATTATATGTACGGGTTTACTTATAATCAAAATGGTTTTAGTTGTGAATTTGATATAAAAAGTTAAAAGCAAAATGAAAATAAACAAAAGCAAAAATTGGGAAAAACAGGAAGAAAAATTATTGCTTAGTCGAAAACGCTAATGAGTTTTGATCCAAGGACCTACTGGTTATCAAGCCAACACGGAATCCACTGAGGCAAGAGCCTACTTTTGCTACGTTGCGGAATAACTTATATATAAAATATAAAAGTGTGTTATACAAATGGGCCCCCAATTTTGCTTAAATTTCGGAGTCTGAAGCGGCCGCACCTCCGGCTTTAGCTCAGGGCCGGTCCTGCGCGGTGGCGATTCCCCGTGCTAGCCGGAAAACTCCAGACCCTCCGACTATGGGCATTTCACGGTACGTCTTAAGGACTTCGTTTCGACCCAAAAGGCTAAGAGTGCTACCATTGTAAGGACCACTTGTGAAAACAAAGCTCAAGCTCATCTCTGTAGCCCCAGTCAGTAAGCCGTCTGCTACATACATCCCCTGGGCTCGTCCCACCGTTGTGGAGTTGGCCTCCGGCCCGACGGTCAGTGCATTGTCGATCACCTCAACTAGCCCGAAAAAGTTGGGTAACTGGGAGGTCGCGTTCGCTTTGACTACCGTCACAGAAGTCGGGTTTTTGCCACTTACTTGATCATGAAAATAGAAATGAAACTTGGTCAGCTTTTCCTTCATTTTGGGGAGGTTTTCGAACCACTTCGCCACTGCTTGTGGGCTCTCATCGATGCCATGAACTATCGGCATAGCTATGACCATTGAGCATAGAAACAGAATTGCATAATACGCCTTCGCCATCTCTCTCTCTCTCTCTCTCTCTTCCTCTCTCTCTCTGTGAGAAAAAGCTTTATGTAGGGAGGCTTAATATAGTTGGCGTAGTGGTTGGATCAGTTGACCGAGGTGCAAAATATGTTCAGGAATTCTAATTATCCAAAATGGGTACGCAGAACTTTGGAGACAATTTTGGAATTGTGTTTCAAGCATTGCTCAATTTTATAGTGAAATGAAAGACTTCAGAAATTGCCATGAACTTCCTAATTGGCCCGTGCAACTGAATGGCAGGGCTGGTTCTTCATGATTATTTGAGTCAAGCGGCTGCGTAAGTTAGTCAGAACACCTGAGTTATGAAAACGTAAACATCCTAGTTAATTGCGTGCGAACATGGCAGTACCGGATTTGCATTTCTTACTGTAATTAGTATCCAATTGAGCTTTGAGGTGTAACTGATGCAGTAGCCAAGGAGGAAGAGTACTTTCGGCATTTTAAGCCTCGGGTGGCAAAATCGTAATTATGCCGCTGTGGAATTTTGCGTTGGGCCCACTTGGGTCGGACCCGAATCGGCCCAACGGTCAAGACCCATCGCTTACGCCATGGCCTACGTCGTTTTTCGGGCTTTCGTCGCTGTTTAGGGCTCCGGATGTCCAAATTTGCCGTTTAAGGAAAGATTTGACTTGCCAATTACTTGGGCAAGGAAAATCCGAATTAAGTTGCGCTTTTGGGAAACATTCTGGAATGTTATCTAGTTTCTTATTTTGCTATTAATTCCGAATTTTTCATTTTTGGTAATTTTGCGTTTTTTTATTGATTTGGCTTCCTTTTCGGGGCAAATCAATTAGGGTTTCTGGTTTCTTATATAATAAGTTGTAAGCCTTAAGGGCGAGACAGTTTTTGAGTATTATTGAATGATAAAAGAGTCTAGAGAGCGTTTTCTCTAAACTTTCGTGTTTGTGTTCGATTGTTGCACGTCTTTTTCTGTAGTTCATAAGACGCCCTGCATCAGTAACCAACCAAGCCAATCCCGGGGGAGGTGTACATAATCTTTTTCCGCAGCAACTTATGGTTTTCCACACTAACTACGTATTATATGGCTCTTACATAGTTGACTTGTTTTTATTTTGAACGGCGTAGTTGACTTGTTAAAACTACGTGGTTTTTCACACTAACTAACTACGTATTAAAAAACGTATAGAAGATCAAGTTGGAAATAAACTTTGAGTGCCCCTTTTTAAAACCAGTAAGTCTGGGTGCCCCGAAAGGGGATCCAAAATTGACCCCGAAAGTGTCAATCAACGGCCCAGATTCACTTCAAGTGAATCTGGGTCATTGATTTTCAAATTCTGGGTAAATTCTTAGTTTGTTTTCTGTGTATGTAGCAGTGTTGTTTTAAAACATATATATGGGGTGATATCTGGTGCAAAAGTGGTGGCATTCCAGGGTTGAGCAACCTTCAAGATATTGTGGCTTGGCTTATCCATCACGGCCAATGTGATGATTGAGAAAATATACTTTACACTACCGGCGAAGCACATCAAAGTTTTCTCCAAATCGATTGTATTGCGCCATATGTCCATGTTCTACCTTTTGGGAACACTGTTTAGACACATAGTGCAATGTAATAGATTTTGAAAAAAAAATTGGTTTACACCGCTGGTGTAAATAATGTTCTCCAGTGATGATTTTAAGGTCAGAATCTTTAAGTGCTCTTTACCAGCCACTGTATATTTCCTTTAGCGAGAAAGAAACCAACGAGTTTCCAGACAGTCTAAGGCAGGTGCCCAAATTGCTGGGAACATCATTGATTCCATTCAGGGTCGGCCCAGGGCCTTGGGTCTGGGGCACTCTAAAAAGGGCTGATTTTTTGGGCACTCCAACATTTTTTACAAATGGGCTCGACTATGACTCTTTTTTTATCCAAATAAAAAAAAATCCATTATTAGTTACAAAATAGCCCAAACCATTGTGGCGCAATCTAAAAAAAAATTGCCCAAAGATAAGTTATAAGAGGGCCTAAAGGCTAACCTTTGTGTCTCTCATCGTATTGTGATTGTTACTCGAAAATTTATTTCAGCGTTGTACTTGAAGAGCACAATTTTTTTACTAAGCCTAAGGCACTCCAAACCCTTGGATCGGCCTTGATTCCATTCGGGCCTGCATGTGTTCTTGGAAGGGTGTGAAGACTTCTATAAAGATTAATAGAGATCTTTGCAAAGCTTGTGGCGTATCTGCGAAATTTTCTGTGTAAGTGCTTAGATCTGCTAGGAGATTTTGTTTTTGTTTCCTTGTTTTGACTGTTTTCATGTTATCTATTTGCTAGGAGCTTTCCAGGTCTCGTCGCTTCGGTGAATCACTTGAGCCCTGATTGCCTCTAAACCTCAAATTCTAATTTTCTGGAATTTTAAAGTTTTTTAATTGAAAATATGAGAGAGTGGGGGGAGTTAAACGTGGCGAAAGTGAGAAGGCCTTGAATATGCATGCAGTTGGTATCAATTATTAACGAATGAAAATGCTCCTACAATAGTTTTATTTTATATACTTCACTACAATGTGATTTGTTTGTAATACTATATTTGAATGGGTATATGCTTTTTTCAAAAGGTTTCGGTCCTTAAATAGGATATTAGTTCGTGTCCGTTGGATACATGAGGCCGAGAATAACATGAATGTGATTTTTTTATAAACTATCTTTTTTTTATCAACTAGCGTTGTGTCCGTTCTATGCACGGAAAACAAAAAGCAAAAAAAAAATCAATGTGAACCTGTTCTGTTTTTTATAAACTTGGTTGTATAGCCAAGTTTAAGCCTGGTTTGTCGTTCTATTATTTTGTCCTACTTACTAATTGGGCCTCTCGCCTCTGTTAGTGAACACTGAACAATGAGGTTTGGTCTTGCAAGATTATTTAGGTGTCTGTAAGCTAACTCGGATATTGGTAAACGAAAAACATCCTAATTGTCAACATGGCAGTACGATATATGCATTTGTTACTGTAATTGGTCCAATAAAACTTGGAGAGGTAAGCTACCAAGGCAATCCAGGGGAAGGTATATAAACAGTTCTGGACATGTACAAGGTCTAAGACCTCGCCAAATACACGCTAGCCTTTGACTCCTGAGGGTACCTTTGTGAACCCCTTGGCCTTGTTCACTTGCAGGGGGAAGGGAAAAAAGCACGAGAATGTTTAATTTTTCTGTACTTTTAATGTGTTGAGTTAAAAGGAAAGTTGTGGTACTCACGTCTCTAATTTTCCCACCAAAATTAGCTTTTCTTCAAAACATGTCATGCTATTCAATCTGCAGTGAAAGGATTACAAGGGAAAAAGAAAAGGAAAACCATCAACGAAATTCTTGGCTTCTCTAAATTAAATACTGGCAATTCGAAAGGAAGAAGATCCAAGAACAAGTGTGTAGTTTTGAGGTCTGCAATAGCCGTTGCTGCTCTATCTGCATCAATGTCATCTGATGGCATCAACAACAGAAACAAAATTCTCTTGGATGAAGCTCGAACCATCTGGGAAATCAATAAAATGCATGGGATTGATTATGATGGAGATGAAGAAGAAGTTATTAGCAAGATAGCTGAAATGGTAGCCCAAAACAAGGAGAGGGTTGATGGCCAGCACTGATCTTTCGGTTTAATCTTGTCAAGTTTCAAATTGGAAGCTGAAAATATTATAGCAGGTATTAATGCTGATAAAGAGTTTCATTTGCTATGCAATGATTTCAATGTTTCTTCTATTTCTGGGATTGTCGCGTCTACTTGCTATGTTGGAGAGTTTGTTGGAGAGTCTGTTTCCAGTTTTTCTTTGGTTCATCTTACATATTGGGGTTCGTCCATTTGTCACGGGTGTTTGTTGCTGAAATTTGCTGTTGCTACAATTTGCATTGAGGTGGATGCTTTTGTTTGTTTTTTGGATTTGGAGGTTTTTTGCTGCATATGTTTGTGTGTTGTCCTTTGATATGAGAACTCTAGAAGCAAAGGAAGCATCATTTGATCCTATGAATTGGAAGAAACATACCAGCTGCTGGAATGGGAATCTTCTTGGAATGAATTTACTAACCTAGGAGTTCTTTTTTGAAGTGCTATTGATGTTACTGCTGTCTTATTATACAAAAAATCTACGTGCATGCACGTTTGTGTACAAAAAACGTACGTACACCACGCGGGGGCCCCATTGCGGGCCCCAAAAAAATTCTAAAAAGATTCGTCCCTGTGAATCTAGAAAACATACTTGCCGATATCCAATTGAGCTGATTTTTTACGGGGCCCCCTAAAATAATATTTTAAAATTTATGGTATTTTTTTAGAATTTTTTTGGGGCCCCACTGGTGTGCGTGCATGATCCGTGCACGTTTGTGCGTACACATAGTCGGATTCGTTTCATGCTTGTTGCTGCAACTTTCAGAGAAAGTTTGGTTTAGGACAAGCCCTCAAGTCAGTTGTGGATGACATCTGGTATTTGAATCTGAGTTGGGGCCTAGCCGGTGCTATTCCTTGATGCTACATCATCTCGTGTGGTTTGTGGGTGAGTTGATGGGTTCCAAATGCTGCTGCTTCTACCAGATTTTGCTGCATCCTTGTTGGGGTTATTTTTCTCCTTTTGGTTGGCAGCTTGCCAATCAATTGTTATTTCTTTTCCTCTTTGGTCCTTGCCGGCATATAATTGTCGTTGTTCGGGCATTTTGCTGCTCGTGCTCCGTCTTGTTGTTGTGCTTGGTCCCTTTAATCTTTGTAATTTGTTTTCAAAGATTAATAAAATACTTTTTTGCCGTGCAAAAAAAAAAATTACTACAAGATTTTTGATGGAATCTTACTTCACCGTTAATTTCTAGCTAATTAAACTGGAGTACTATTTTCCAATTTTCTCTTAAATTTCTTTTTATAAAATGAAAGCATAAAAGAATACTACTCATTTTCTTTTATTTCACTTTCTTGACGAGTGAAGAGAGCCAAGTTATGTTGCACAGTTGTCTTGCCAATCTTTGCTTTACTGTACGTACCTTTGAAAATATAACAGCAAAAAGAAAATGAATTATGATTGTGCTTTTTATTTTTTTGAAAATCGTTTTCTTTCAGGATCTCTAAACTTATTATTAAATAATAATAATAATAATAATAATAATAATAATGATTGTGCTAAAAAAATAACAACAGTACAACTAAAGGCTCAAATTATTATCCTCACAACACAAACCAAGTCCCAACAAAACAACTAGGAAAACTGAAACCAGCGTCCAACAAGCTTACAACGCAAATGAAGGTAGATCGCCCTTTCACTTGCAGTCAGCAACTCACTACAATGAGAATCTCGATTGTCTATTCTTGTTTTGGAAGGTTCAGATCTTAAATTAATAAACTATTCGCGCAAACAATTTATTTACAATCTGGACCATTCAAAACACTTTTAATAGCTGAGATTCACTCACTACACCTTATAGTCACTACAGGGCCCCCGCCCCCTTGAAGTAGGCTCACACTGTCTCGCTAACCCGCTCAATTCAACTTGTTTTTTAAGAATTTTGGAAATGTGTAGACACATTGCACTGACTCGTTAACGAATCCGGGTGGGTGTTGTGCAGTAGGTGTTGCTAATTCAACTTATTTTTTTAAGGATTTTAGAAATGTATCTAGACACATAAAATTAGGATGGCATTTGAAATTAGAATATCCTCTAAATCAAGTTCGGCCCAGACCGTAGAAAATACTAATAATCTAATCTTGATGTGCATTATATATTCATGCTACCCAAAAAAAAATTTAAGTAGAAGCAAAATAAAACTATACACATACAACACTTTTTTTAAATGCAATCATATTCAAATATTCTTCAGAATACGGAGTACTATAATAAATGATTAATTTATATTTGGGTAGGGATAGTTGGATGGATTTGAGAAATAAAAATTTAATAAGATTGGGCTTGTGAATATAATGAAGCCCCTTTATTAATTGAACGGGTTTTGACACGCAAAAGTCTTGCTACTATGTAGTAAAATTCCAGTCCAGTCCTAGCCCAGCCCGATGTACGTACTTTATGCTTGGTTAAATGGCTGTAATGAGTTTTATATAGAGTAATGTTTTGCTCCGACTTTAAATGGACCCCATTTCAGTAAATAGTGGGATTGGTCTCCCAAAAAAAAAAGACTCTTAAGGAGTTTCAAAAGTTTAAGATTTGAAAATCATTGTATGTTACTTTTTTAAATCATAATTTAAGGCTATTTTAATCTTTCTTTCTTTTTTAACACATCTTTACATAAATGCGAGTGTGAAATGCTCAACATAATCACATTATGAATATATTTCTATTGCGGATAAATGTTTACTACTAAGAAATTGTGAACTGATCTAGTAGTAGTAAACAGGCAACGAATAGACGAAATTGTTGGAAAATATGTTTACTTTTTGTGATAAAATCGAAAATATTAATGCAATAAAATCATAACGCAAAACCTGATAATCAATGAGAATGAAATGATAATCAAGGCGAGTGTAACACTCTGTACTTAAGACATATTCGCCCCCGCTACGGTGCTTACGGTTTGCATGAACGTCTATCTCCCAGCACTACTTGATCGAACTCCCCACAGAAGCAGCACTACAATCGATGGGTCTGTTGAACCAGACTTGTGTATGTACTCTCTCCAATGAAAAGACACCGACTCAATGAAAGTTTAGAAAAATCAAATATAGAAGTGAATGAATGATGCCATATATATAGGCTATTTGGTGACTCTACGAATAGTCACCCGGGTGGAAAGACACATCTGTTCTCGAAAGGACGCGTCCGTCCATAGCGAGCAGGTGCCACTAAAAAGACACAACTCTGAATCAATTCAATTTTCATTCACACTTTAAATAAAATATTATATTCAAAATAGTTTTTCCAACAACGAAATCTCAATTAACTTGTAAATAAAATAAAGCTAGCTTGCATAGAAGATACCGATACAGTTTATTGATACAATACGATACTGATAAACAAGCGCTTCTTGTTCATATACTTGGATATTCAAAGAAGACCCCTCAGTTTTATTAGACGACATATATTAATACAAGGTACTCTATAGTTTTTATTTTTTCTATTACGCGTGGGATTCTTCTTAGAGAAAGTGTTATATACATAAACGGCAAGCTTTCAGTCAGGGATCCCTAACTGGAGGTTTTTGGGTGTTTTGAAGTTTTTAAATATTGTTTTTACAAAATCCGAACCGTCCAATGTGTTTAAAACGTGTTTTTTAAGGGTCCCCGCTAGAAATCATAAAAAAAAATACCTGGAAGACCTTTATCCAAGCAGTTTTTCACAAAAATTGTACATATACAGTTTTGTAAAAAACTGTTTGGATCAAGCCCTTCCCGGTATTTTTTTTTTTTTTGATAATTTCTCGCGGAGCCCTTAAAAACACGTTTTAAACACATTGCACGATTCGGATCATAAAAAAAATATCGGGAACGTGGAGGTCCAGAATCCCGGAGTCCGGACTAGAAGCTTGCCCTATACATAAAATACAAGGGTATTTAGATAAGTATTTAATTGCAAAGATTCGATTTTTTGGAAAACACAATATTTTAAGAGAACAATCAGCTTCCGGTACAGGCGCCCGGAATTAACAAAATCCGGACCAAACGATCAGGGCCGTTGGATCTAATCCAACGGTTGTGGAAATAAGGGAGAGTTCGCGGGTCAATTACGGGTTAAAAAGGTACCATGTCGCTCCTTACCGGGTCACTATAAATACAGTTGAAAACCCATTTCCAACCATTTGTACGTTGAAAACTAGGGTTTCGGGTTTTGCAAAAACAAATCCCCAATCCTTTTGAACACAGAGAACACGAGAGAGAGAGAGACAGAGAGGAGACAGAGACCTGGAGCGTTCGAGCTTCGTCTTCTCCGTTCGACCTGAAACTTCAAAAAGTTAGGGTTAGGGTTTTTGAAAAAGAACACGAAATAGAGAGCAAGATGAAGAAGACGAGTTCGAGACGTACCTAGATCTTCTTCTTCTTCCTCGAATGAGGGTTTCTCGGGTTCTTCGTCTTCTTCGATCGAGTTTCTCTGAATCGCCTCTCTCTCCCCTCTGGTAAATGTACAAATGGTTGGAAATGGGTTTTCAACTGTATTTATAGTGACCCGGTAAGGAGCGACCCGGTACCTTTTTAACCCGTAATTGACCCGCGAACTCTCCCTTATTTCCACAACCGTTGGATTAGATCCAACGGCCCTGATCGTTTGGTCCGGATTTTGTTAATTCCGGGCGCCTGGACCGGAAGCTGATTGTTTAAGAGAATACTCGAGTTGTTAGAAATCTCACCATGGTTTCATCAATGAGAATATCTAATAATTTTATTCTAACACTATTCAAGAAGTGTCACAGTCATAACTACATAAAAGTCGGAATACGTGGAGTAAGAGTATTCAAAGTTTTATAATACTTGATAGAAAAGTTAATTTTATGTTAATGAACACTTCCTGAGACGTTATCTACTGGTACCAAAAGAATATTGATATTGGATGCGGATATGATATGAATACGATTATTTACAGATAGACAAAACACTAGCCTGAATCTCATTGGTTTCCAAAATGGATTAATTTTAACAAATGATTTCCTCATTTGCTAACCCATTAATTTTATGGGATTCCCATTTTATCAAATCGGAAATAAGGCCTAAACCTAAGAATGTTCACCCAACTCCTTTTTTTAAGAATGTTCCCATTTGCTAAACTTAAGACTGAACACTTGAGAATTGTGCGAATTTTTACCTACGCCGCAATATAACTGGAGAGCAATTTACAGACCGCTCCAAAGTGGAGGCATGCACATCCCGCTCTGACAACTCCACCCCACCCCTCCTAAGCTCCGTCAGTCCCCCACACACACCCCAACCCAACCCAACCCCACCTAAACCCAATGGTACCTTATGAAAGTAACTAAATTTAAATCCTAGGGTACTCTATGAAAGTGTCTAAAATCCTAAGGTACCTATGAAAGTGCCTAAACCACTAAAACCCCACTTATTTTGTTTTTCTTGAGCCTCACCTCTTTTGGCTTAATAAACCTTGTATAATCAGCCCTCTGTCTGATTATCTATGTTTATACTTTGTATATGCGGTTATCTTTAGCTTATAGTTTCTGATTATGTTTCAAATTTACCTTAATATTGGTGTTGCAGAAAGGATTCATATGCCTGTTTCGGCAGCATGTATTTTCCTTTGAACTCGGTCCAACTGAAAACATTGTATAGACTTTGTTTATTGTTTTGTTAAGCCCTGGTTTTGTTGAACCTTCAAGATCAGTATTGTCATGTCGAAGGCCTCTTCATTATAGTCGTTCATAAGCCGCCTTCTTCTGCTTCTACTTCGTCAATGGTTGGTTAGGTTTTACTTCGTGGACAAGATATGGTACTGAACTGTCTCTGGTCTGGTAGGCGCGCAGTTGCAAAGGTAAAAATGAAGGCATCAATGTTACTTTCTTTGTTTTGTTTCGTCGGTCCTTTGAAAAGCAACACCTTCTGCATCTATGGAAATTTAAGTTTAGGTGGTTAATACTTTGCATCACCTGTGTCATTGTCAACCTCTCTACTTTTTCATGAAAGAGTTTGTTCGACGGATCAGGTGCTTCCTTTTCTAAAATTGCAGGGATCAAAGCAATTGGCTGACCTGTCGAAAGCATGCTGAATAGTTAAGAGATGCATGGATGCCGCTAGACTTGCCTTTTATGAAGGGATAACGTTTAGCTCACTCGTATGTCATGTTCTATTTTTGTGCCTACGATATGGTGGGTGGCAGGAAAACTGGCGCAGGCCTAAGGGTATTGATTTGCATGTCAGGAGGAAGTTTAAAGGATGCACTCTCGTGCCCAACATTGGTTATGGTTCGGACACGAAGACTCGATTGCCATTTTCTTCCTAATGTCGAGTTTAAGAAGTTCCTTGTGCATAATGCCAAAGAGCTGGAAGTTTTGATAATGCACAACTGGTGCCCTAATGTTTCGCCTAAGACACTCTTCCGGCTTCCCTTAAACCCTTCTTTAATCCCCAACTACCAAAGACCAGATTGAGAAACATCAACCTGAATTTCTCGTTACTCTTTTGTGTTGACGTAATTTCAGGACTTACTGTGCCGAAATAGAACACTATGTATCGACTAGGAAGCGTAAGGAGATTGTTGAACGTGCAGCACAGCTGGATGCTGTGGTTACCAGCAAATTAGCCAGGTTGCGTAGCCAGGAAGATGAATGAGCAACGGCTCAATGCTAAAGGCATGTTATGGTTTGGTTCATTCAATCTTCATTGCGAACAACAAAATTTTGGTGAACAGTTTCTGCTGTAACTGCTGTTTTAGCTATTTGCAAGATTACCTCTGATGCTTGTGTCTTGTTTGACGCTTAACCAATGTCATTTCTTCTTTTTCTTACATTACGTCTAGCGTTTGAAGTGATAAGTTAATCGTATTTATATCAAAATGACCAAGAGAATAGCGTGTATTGTTTCACTAAATCGTCCCTGGTGTTATGTAAAGTGTAGGTACCCATAATTTACCCGGATTCAAAATTACACAGTCCAGATTGAATTGAAATGAATCTAGACCGTGTAATTTTAAATTTTGAGTATGAAGCAGTGCTCTTTTGTTTATGTTGTCCCTCTCAGTACGACCTCCGGGGAATTGAATACTAAGTGCATTCTATCCTCGGTCACGGAACCTTCTCGTGTTGTCCAAAATCGCGTCATCATTCGGAATGATGTGTGGTATTGTTCTCCTTCTTGTGTTTGAAATCGCATTAGAAATATGAATCTGTACATTACTGAAAAAAAGTTTTAATTATACACGTTAGCTAGTAAAGTTAGCTTGTCTCCATACACTTTATTGGTAGAGTCCAAGAAGCAAAGCACATAAATAGAATTTCATTTTTCCTCATCAGTCTATTTTCGAGATGATTTTTTTTTGAAGAAATAGAGAGAAAATTGTATTAAACACCAACTATTACAAAAAAAAACAACAACAACAAAAAAACGGAAAAAAATACAAGAAAAAATCTAAAAATTACAGAAAAATGAAAAAAGAAAAGTACAAGAAATGGAAGATTGCTGCCTTACATGCGCCATCGGAAGCCTTCGGTCGTTCTCTTTGCGCCCGCCGGAGCTATTGGAAGTCGCCATCTGCCATTGATGATGGAGTTCTAGACCGGAAAACCCCCTGATCTAGCCCCCACGTACAGTCCTAAAAATGGGGCGCAGTAACCCACACCGGACCGGAGAGGAAAGGATCCAGCATGGGGGTCTCCAGTCGCCCAAAGAGGCGTTTAGAGGAGGAGAGGAGAAGGAAGAAGGTGGAAGGGGTGTGGTGGGGGAGGGGCGGCGGCTATGGAGGCTTCTCCCTCACTCCTCACTTTCTCTCTCTAAACTCTCTCTCGCCTGCAAGTGGTGGCTAGCTCATGCGGTAGAACTCTTGGGTGTCCCACAACGCTTCCTAGGATCGAGTCTCATTCTCCCCTCTCCCCGTGTAATAGATTAGGAATTAGGAATGACAAATAACCAAAAAAAAAACTCTCTCTCGCCTCTCTACTTTCCAAGTTTAATAAAAAAAATCGAGATGAATTGAGAAAGTAAAAGAAATTCATGTTGGACACAAGATGATTATTATGAGTGTTGGAGAGAGCTCTAGAGACAGAGATCTGAGTTTGGGTGGTTGGGTTCCCACCCATTTCATTTGTTCCCCTCTGATCTCTCTGATCTCTCTTCCTTCTTCCGTGGTTGTGAGTGGTCGAGACTCTCTCCTTAGATCTCCCATCGCCCCATCAATTTTTGAACTTGGGAGGCCGAGATCTGGGGAACCAGTTCAGAGTTTTGGTTCTTAGATTTGATCGGCCTTGCCAACGACGTTGATGGCGGCGTCGACATCAGATCTGGTGGTGGTTCTTCAGCCTGCAAGGGGAATGAGCTTCAGGAGGTGCAGATCTGGTCACTCCACCTTCCTTGACGATCGTGTCTGATTCCAATATCAATGACATCCACTCCCTCTAAAAGTTAGGGCCATATTAGCATTCCAATTTTTTTTCAGGACGTAATCATTACACTTTTTTTTTTCCATTTTGCCTATAATAATTACAGTTTTACATTTAAATGATTCTTGACATATTAAAAAAGAAGGGTAAAATTGGAAATTTTTCCAATAAATTACATTTATTTTTGTAAAGGGACTAACATTTTGGGATAGCTCAAAATTGAATCCAATTTTTTGGGGCAAAGGGAGTATTATTTTGTTGTGTACAATGTTAGCTAAAAAAAGTATTTTATGAATTTAGTTTTACTCCATTAAGAAATATAAGAAATCCACTTTAGGGACTAAGTCCATCTTTTGATTTTTCACTTAAACAGACAAAAGAATCTTTCAAGCTTTCCCTCACATTTAAACTCTCTTTAGTCACAATTTTCATAGTAAATCGTGCATTGAGACAAATATAATAAATATAGTTTTTTTTTTTTGTAATCTCATGTGTATTACGGGTACTGCTTTTATTAATTCATAAATACACGTGGTTTGAACCCCCATCTTGTTAATCTAGCGTCCGCCACTAGGCAGAGCCACGTGGTGCCCTCATACACTTTTCCACAAGGAAATTTTGTAGAGTTCACACACTTAATGATGGGCCCCACGTAAATGTATTGTAAATAAGCAGTGACGGACGCAAGATTTGAGTCAAGCAAGGGCCAAATCACGTATATTTTCATATTCATAGGAAAAAATATTTTGTAAGTATTTATAACTACTTGCGAGGTCCGAAGAAAAGACGATATTGTATGCATGTATGTAACTACCGTTTAATTTTATAAAAGCAACCTAAAAAATTATCGATAACATGAATTTTTAGGAGTTGTTGCCCCACACAAATATAAATTATTATTATTATTATTTTGCACTCAAGGGACTTGCAGGGGCCAATCCCATAAAAAATTTCTTAATTAACTTGAAAAACTAGTAGCATAATACATGAAGATATTTGAAGTTGTGTGGAGGGGCTGGGGTTCCCTTTTGCACCCCCTCAGTATCATCGCCCTTGTGTACATACAATAAGGAAATTGGTGATTTTGGCAAAATAAAATCGGGGCCGATGCGTAATTTTGGCAAAATAAAATCGGCAATTTCCTTTACTAGATTGTTCTGCGTGTATTAGGAAACCTTTGACCTATCTACGTATTAGGAAACCTTCGACCTATTTCGTACAAATCCTTGCATCTGAAGTATACTTACTATAAAAGTAGGGTTAGAGCACTGATCATCTCTTTTATTTTTCCTTTCCGAAAAAACATGAAACACAGATGCATGAAACACAGATGCAAGGAACACAGATACAAGAAACTCCCTGAATGCAAGGAACTGCCTGAAGAACTGTGGGAATCTATACTGGTTCGGCTGCTACTCAACGACAAATGCAACGATTTGAAATCGCCATCATTGGTCTGTAAGCAACTCCTCTCAATCACCAATCGCTTGCGACGCAAGTTTATTTCCAAAGACTGTGTGTTACGCACCAATTGGTCCAATGTCTTAAGCAGAGCCCTTGAAAGATTCAGAAACCTCAAAGAGATTGGGTTTCCTCCCTGGTGGTGGACCTTATCGGATGTCGACTCCCCGATATTGAAAATCGCCTATTCGGGTTTGGATCTCCAATCCATCTGTCTCTCTTGTTTTCCAGTTTCTCCATCTGCGGATAGCTTCATGAGATTGGGTTGCACCATGAGCAATATCAAGGTTTTAAGATGCACTCAATTCGGCTTGCTCCGGGATCCAGATCTTGTTCATATAGCCGATGCTTTACCGCAACTTGAAGAGCTAGACATCCAGTATCCCGAGAATAAGTTTGAACCTTCGGAAGTTCGGTATCCTGAATTATCAGATCACATGGTAACTGATGCAGGAATAGAGGCAATCTTGCTTAAGCTTCACAGGTTGCGCAGAATTAACATATCCGGGATTAAAGGTTGTTCAGATTGCTCTCTCGTCGCTCTTTCATCCAATTGTGTGCATCTGGATGAAATCCAATGTCGTCTTTGCAATGTGACTAGACGACGCATTCGTACAAACACCACCAAGATCGATATTCTCTTTTGAGTGTTTTGTAATTTCCAGAGACATAAAAACTTTGTATCAGACTCTTCGAGTTTTGTAACTTCGGCAGTTGTATAAATATACGATTCCATTAAATTGATTGTGAACGTACACTAGCAATGGCAATGGACAACAATTTTTTTTTTTTTTTCATCTCGTGATTAATTTATGGACTGAACCTATATGCCGAGGATGAAGCATGCCCTTCACCCTAAAAAAACGTTTTTCCTTCGCGGTGAGTTTCTCTTCCCGGTCCATAAAATGAGATTCATGAAATTTATAAGTTCTCAATGAAGTTGATCTTCACCGAAAAGGTACCTATAGCTGTAACTCTCATATCCGGACTAGGCCAACACAAACTGCGATTGCTACATCATAAGACTTTTCATTTGTGAAATAAAATTGAGAAGGTATTTTTGCTTTCATCACAATGAGTTCCTAGAGGCAAAACGACAGCTATTAAGATATACCTATGGATTTGCCACCATTGTTGAACTTTTAATAGAACCCAGAAGGCCAAAAGTTTAGGAGAATTGGAACATGATTTTCTTTTTTGTGTTTGTTTGAAAGTATCATTGGCTAAAGCTGCAGAAGATCAGATGTTAGCATCATTTAAGTGTAAACAGCTCCTTGCGATAAAAAAATAATGAGCGCGAGACTCTGTGTGTGCACGTAGTGGCGGATGCAGGATTTGAGTCAAGCAGGGGCCAAATCACGTGTATTTTCATATTCATGCAAACAAATATTTTGTAAGTATTTAGCAACTTGCGAGGTCCGAAGAAGAGACGATAATGCTGCATGTGCGTACCCACCATTTAATTTTATAAAAGCAACCTAAAAAATTATTGATAACATGAAATTTTAGAAGTTTTTACCCCACACAAATACAAACTTTAAGAATTTTTTTTTTTTTTTTGGCACTCAAGGGACTTACAGGGGCCAATCCCATAGAATTTTCTTAATTAACCTAAAAAACTAGTATAATACGTGAGGATACTTGAAGTTGTGCAGGGGTCGGGGTCTCCCTTCACCCCTTTAGTACCGCCCCTGTAAATAAGGATGTTACAACCTAAGTCACATAATGTGAAGCTGTGCGCAGGTGCACAACCGTGAGCGCGAATGCGTCTTTTAAAAACCTCCCAAACAATTAAAGTCATTTTGAAGAATTATATAATTAACGTCACAATATTATATAATAGTGACCCAAAACCATAAAATAATTTTTCTAGAAGAACCCATTGGTTCCTCGTAGTCATGGTTATGTGTGGTGTGCTTCATTTTTCTTCGTTTTGACAGCTAATGTGTTAGAGCATCCTCATTAGGGGAGGCAAATCCCCCTGATGGCTAAGTTGTTGAGTGAAAGGGGAAAAAACCCCTCAAAATCAGACTCAACAAATTTTTTGTAAATCTGCAAAAGTTATAACTTTGCTACAGTAACTCGGTAAATCCTTTGAGGCACTATTCACAGGTTAAAGCAATTCTCTCTCCTGACTTCCTGAATAGAGAGTTTGATTTTGTGAGTTTTTGAAAAAGTGACTTGTTAATTTATAAAATGTGTTTTTGAGGTTAAATTTAGCCTAATTTTTGTTGAGCCTGATGAGGATGCTCTTAGTTGTGGACTTGTTTTACAAACTTTAAAGGTAAAGTAGAAATGTGCATTCTCTAGCCTCTAGGGAATGTGTGGATTGAATTCAAATAAAAGAAAGTGGGGGCAATGAAAGACAATAAAAGATGAATAGTTAATAATCAGTAAATACAAACTTGTATTAAATGGACAATTCACATAATTTTAACTTGAATTAGAGCTAATTTGTTTTACAAATGTTATTATCAGTGAGAAGTATGAGATGAATAGTTTGGATCATCATTGTGAGCCTAGAATGGGGCCCAAAAAAATTAGAGTTTGAAGGGATTTGGTGGATAAGGGGTCTGGAGGGGAGCTGATCCCAATAAAAGATAACCCTTTAAATTGGTTGTCGTAAAGGTATACTAAAATTTAAGGTTTGTTTTCTCCCAAGTGTTAGTCCCTATTCCTTTTGTCGATTAATTCGGTTTTTTATATACTTTTTTTTACGGTTTTTTATATACTTTTTTTAAAAAAACTTGAAAAGTCTTAAAAATCTCTCCTCAAATAAAAAGTCTTTAACCCTCAAAAGGCCCTAATAAGAGAAACAATCTTACTTTTATCTACAGTTTAAAGACAAAAAAAATTACGAGAAACACAACTGATGCAGAATAGAAAATTAATATTATTTAAAATAACTTTTTGAAGTTTTCCTTATTTCAATTTTAGTATTTTGTTAGAAGATTACTAATATGGAGTTATTTAGTTTCTTAATTTTAGGTTGATTCAGTTTCCTATTTTATGTTTTCTTGTTTTACAAAAATTAGGGTTGCTAGCTAGTATTTTATTTCCTTTTTAGTTTTAGGGTTGCTGTTAGTATAAATAATTGATGTAAACCTTAGGGCAAGGGAGTTGTTTATTGATTAATGAAAATTGAGAGTTTTTCTCTTATCGTTTGTTCAAGGAGGAAGTACCTCTAGTTTAGACGAAATTCGTGATTGTCCTTGTTGCGCGTTCTTATTTCAACACGCCTCCCTGCATCAACAACCTTATTTAAAAACCTCCCAGAAGTATCAACTCTCGTTGAACTAGTCGATACCAGACTTTGTCTTGGGTTTAATCCCGCCTTGCTAAAGGACGATGACACTGGCCTTCAAATTTAAGTCGAAGTGCACGTAGACTTGAACACCGTGAGTTATAAATATACTCCTTCCGTTCCAGATTTCTTATCCACTTTTTCTATTCCGGATACCTTAAAAAATTACTTATGTTTTCAAATGTATAGACTTTTAAATATGCAACATTGATCTTATTTGATAGATATTGATTAAATATATTAAACAAAGTTTTTAGAATTGTAAAAAATATTAAAAAACATGCATGTCAAAAAACGGACAAAAAATTTGAGATAGAGGGAGTATATTCTTAGGCCCCGTTCCTCTTATCGGTTAATTTTTTCGGATTTTTCTCACTTTTTTCTCAAAAAAACTCAAAAGTCTCTCCTCACATAAAAATTCCCAAAAATTGTTCCACTAAGTGGTTTTTTTTTTTTATTACTTTTTTGGCTTAGTGCGTTTTTTAAGACAGGTCATTCCCTCACAATACATCAATTAAAAATATCTCAAAAAACCACTTAGCGAAACGGGATACTTTCGTATACAGCTTAAAGACACCATAATACAACCTTACTTTGTCTCAGTTTTAATCCGACCTCGTTGATGGACGATGACATGGTCTTCAAATTTAAGTCGAAGTGAACGTAAACTAAACACGACGGTGACGTTGGTGAAATAGAAATACCTATTCTTGGCCATTATCTTGCTCTCTAAGGAATGGGTTTTGTCAGCATTGGATTGCAGGCATTATTGACCCCAATACAAAATTGTACACCTATATTTTATAATGTTCAAAATTGTACTCCTATAGTTTTGTAAGATCTTTGACAAAGGTGCACACCACACACTTGAAGTCAACAGAGTTTATAACTACTTTTATGACATAATTGACAACGTAGGAGTTAGAATCAAGAATTGAAAGAGCACTTGAACTTTCTCGGATTAGTTTGGTTGTAGTTGGAAAATTTATTACAAAGAAGATATCTTGTACCACTACCCACCACATAAATAAAAAGCAAAGTTGTGCTGGCGTGCATGCTTTTGAGTGGTGTTTTTTGTTTTTGTTTTTTGGGAAGCAGGTGGTTATTGTTGTTGCAAATTTATGAGGAAGTTTGGCGGTTTGCACTATGTTTGAATCGAATTTTTTTTTAATATTTTTTTTCACAATATGGAGTTAAGTTCATTTTAACCTAATATTTGTATCATAATAACCCATGTGACATTGTTGTCATTGAACAACCATATTCATGGCCCATGGGTCCTTTTCTAAATACATACATGATTTTTTATTTTTTTTATAACCGGATGTCTGGGCAGTTTGTCCACCTATACTATTTCTGGGACCCTGGAGGTAACAACTGGGTATAACTCCTAGTGGCCCCCAAGAGTTTTGGTGGCGAGAGAAATCGAACATGAGACCTTTAAATACACATTATTGTGACACTTTATTTTGAGTGCTTTTTTGCAGGTAACTAGAGGGGAGACTAATGTAGCTATATTTTGGAGGTTTCCTTTGTAGTAGTTTATAATAATAGTAATAAAAAAGAATGTTAGAGACACAGTAATCGGACACAACACCGACCACAAGTGGTCTTTGTTCGGGAATGATTTGATTATTCTAACCCATCCTGTAGTTGCTCTGTATTCAGAATCCCGGCCCACCCATGTACACAGAAAAAGTAAGCATGGGTCAGGACCGACCAAGTCAATTCTGAATATAGAGCAACTACAATATCGGTTGGGGTCAAGTCATTCCAATTGTGATCGGTGTTGTGTCCGATTGTTGATATAAATGACTAATATAAGTACAGTGTCCCACAATACTTCCCTACTTAGAGGGTACCCAGTAAGTGATCCTGTATTCGTTATAATCCCACTCATCTGTACCAAATCATGAGCTTTTGGTCCCCTAACAATGAGTATTCAAGAAATTAGGGGCCACTTTCGGCTTAAAGTAAAGCAAAGAACAAGTCAGTAATATTTATTCTTGAGCATCAACCACAAAGAAAGGCAATGACGAAAGATTATATTGATTCGATCCAACACACATTATATGCGGATTTTTCAATAATGTGTGGGGAAAGCTTCCTTGAAATATTGGCCCCAAAACAAGGAATAATATCTCCGTGGGGAACCCAAGGGAGTTGTTACAGTGATTAATCGATTTGCCTCGGTGCATGAGCTTACCATCCCAACATCGCTCGATTTCCCTTGGCAACGTTTTGTTCCTGAGCTATCTCTTTGTTGGGATCCATCCCGTGTAGGCCGGATGGGCTAAGGCCTAAGGGTTAGGGTTGCTTTGTGTAACCCTAGACTTGATTTATAAATACTCTTGTATTATTCTTATTTTGTGTGGTAGCAATGTGAAAGGGTGAGGCCGAGAGTGTGGGGGGAAGTCGGTTGTGATTTCCCATAGAGGGAGCCGGTTGTGACTCCTCGAAGAAGTTTTTCAACTTGTACATTGTGTGAATATATATAAGAGAGTTTTCATCCGATTTCTTGTGTGTGTTTTTGTGTGTGACCTAGGGCACAACACTTTTCTTATGCAAACGTGTAAAAACGGTTATGAGAGGAACGGGTAAGAGTAGTCCGATGTATCTGGACACTATTCATTACAAATTAAAAAATTATATGGAGGTGACGCAATGCCCTCTGCCTACATTTAGAATCATTCAAGTTTTGTTCTCAAAGTTTATAATTCAACAAAAGTAAATTGACATCCATAAATGCGACTTCAAAGAATATGCTCAAACCAATAAATAAAGGTGTATACACCCAGCCGCATCAAACAGAGCCACTCGTAATTCTAGCATTAAAATGGCACATAATACTCTGAAAGTGTTCAATAATTAGTCTCAAACCCTAATAATCAAAGGACCAAAAAGCAAAAACCAATGATACTAAATTTTTGGTGCATCAAAACAAAGAGAGGGATTTCTGGAGTTAGCATCAGTACTAGCATTTTTATTTCTCAACTAGGGAGGAAAAGCAGTTTTGCTATTGGTACAGATGGATTGTGCACAGATGGGATACATATGCGCTCTGTGGGTCCCACGCGAATGATCTGAGCCGTTCATTTATTTTAAAATAATTTTTCGGGTGGCACTTCAAGAAATGAGCTCAATCCGAAGTGCGTAAGTGGTCGATCCGAAAACCCTCTTTTCATTCAAAATTGACCACTTGCACTTCGAGGGGTTTTGGATCGACCACTTACACACTTCGAATTGATCTGATTTCCCGCGAGGCCACTTGAAAAATTATTTTAAGATGAATGAACAGCTCGGATCATTCGTGTAGGACCCAAAAATGAGCCCTTGAGCCCATCTGTGCACAATCCATCTGTACCAATGGATTTACCGGTGAGTTTCCACTAAAGTATTTTTAGTATTTTTTTTGTATTCTTACACAAAACCCGGAAAAGGTAGCACAAAAAATAAGAATTGAAAGTGATGAGGTGATTTGACAATTTATAATTTAGAAATACCGAAAATACACTACAGCTTAAGTTGCAAAATGCATTGTTGTTTACGACAATCTCCACTCATTATGGGAATCAAAGTTGTATAAGCATATCGTCGACAAACTCAAGATCTATATTCCACAAAATTAAAGATACGAAGAAAGAAAATTTACGCCGTGATGAATAAAAACACATTTACACGAATATTAGATTACTATTCAACTTTACAAACCATGTAGCTCTTTGAAGAACCAAATAACCATTTCAAGATTCATATGGGTAACAAAATTAATGTATTAATAGATTCGTATACAAATTTACCATCAAAATTGAATAATTATCAGTCATAAAAAAAAATGGTTAATTAGAACACAACGAAATTGTCAGTTTCAGAGGGTTGGTCCAGTCCTTCAACCCATACCCCACCATTACTCATCTTCTTCTCCATCTTCTCCTGTTCATTCCTTTTACTTTCAGATTCTTTGCCATTACTGTTGCAATCATCTTTCCCAATTTTGAAAACCCCATTAACAAAAGCCTCCACATCAGTAATCCCTTTTTCTCCTTTAAATTCCTCCTCCTCCGGCCCCACGGGAATGTACGGCGGCCGCGTAATTTCAACGATCGATTCCCAATCAACCCCTCGGAAGAAATCGTGGCTCTTGATTCCCTCCAGTGAGATTCTCTGCTTCGGGTCCTTTTCCAAGAGTTTTCCGATCAGGTCCCTCAACGGCGTCGGCTCTCCCACGAGCTCCGGCGTTTTCGTCAGAACGCGGTAAAAAGTCTCTTTCCGGTTCGACCCCTTAAATGGCGTCGCTCCGTACAGCATCTCGTATAAAACGACGCCCAAGCACCACCAGTCGACGGCGAAATCGTGGCCGTGGCCTGATATGATCTCGGGCGCCACGTACTCCTCCGTGCCCACGAACGAGTTCGTCTTCTCGACCGAATCGGACTCGAAACCCGACGAGTCGACGCGGAGTTCCGGCCGAGATATCGAGTCATCCGGCGTAATGCCGGAGTTGCAAAAAAACATAGGGGAGAAGAATCGATTAGTGATCTTCTTCACGCTCTTCGATTTCTTCAACTGTTCTGATTTTGGAGTCGATTTGGTAATGGAAACAATTTGTGGAGATTTTGCGGAGAGTTTTGTGGAGAGATCGAAATCGACGAGCATTAGGTGTCCGCTTTCTTGTACCATTACGTTTTCTGGCTTCAAGTCTCTGTATACTATCCCTAATCCATGCAAATACTCCAATGCAAGCACTAATTCTGCAGCGTAAAACCTGAACGGAAAATGAATTACATCAATCAAAACTCAATAGTTTCGTGAAATCTGATTCGGTCCTCTGTTTTTTCTTAAATTGTTTTCTGTTGAATTGGCCGATCACTCTTAAACATATCGTAACAAACACTGATCAGATGCAGAATCTTAGGTGAAATTGACAAAAGCAAAATTACCTGATTACATCATCGGAAAACATTTTCTCCGTCTGTTTCTTTCGAAGAGAATGGAGATCGCGTCCTGGACAGTAATCGATTGCGTAACCAACGATCTGATCCGTAGAGATAACTCCTCGGAGTTTAGGTAGAAGCGGATGTTCGAAGCAACTCAAAACCTCCTGCTCGAAGCAAATTCGTCTGTACTCGCTACCGTCGCTATCGCTGTTAGTTCCGTTCTTCTTCTCAATCGAAGCTCTTAAAATTGCCTTCAAAGCGAAGAAATCGTTGCCGTTGGATGCCTGGTCGTCATTTGTCTGGGCCAGAAACACGACGCCTTTGGCGCCGCGGCCGAGGGCAGAGATAATTTTCAGGCGGCTGAGCTCCAGCGACGGGACTTGGCGGTGGTTCTCTCCGTTGCACATGGCAGAGGGTGACCCGTTACCACGAGAGATTGGGGAAGTAATTGATTCTGTTGCGGAGTTTATAAAGGGAAAGGGGAACTTGATGAGACGGTTGCCTGTTTCGCGAGGATTGTTGTAGGAGCAGCAAAAAGTCACACGTAGCCTTGGAGATGGCGCGTGTGGGAGCGAGAGCACGAGCGTTTGTGTGACAACGTGGAAATTGAGAAACCGAGCGCAGAACGAGATGGATTAACAAGAAAGATTATGTGAAATATCCTATTAAAAGATTATGTGATTAAGGAAAGAAGATTAAGGGAAAGTAATATGCATGTCATTTTTGAGTTTTCAACACGTATTTATAGAGGAGTGAAAGTTTGTTGAGATTTTTGGAGAGAGAGAGAGAGAGAGAGAGGAGATTCACTTACTTGGTGGGGAAGTATTTTTCTTGGAGGGAGAGGGAGGGAGTTTGAATGAAATATAATAAGTTAGTTGTTGTATTGTATATGATGGTGACATAATGCATGAGCTAATGTGATGATTCAAAAACATTAATATTAAATTGCTACAATACACACATATTAAAAGTGTGTATATATGCACCTATTGTATGGTTCAAATTGTGTCAACTCATTGGCAATCGTAACATTTTTTAGTTTTTCGTAACTTTTCAGCAGTATGATTCGTAACATTTTGGTGTGTCTCGTAACTTTAAAAAAAAAAAAAAAAACGTAACTTTTATAAAGGTGTATATCATACACACGCAAATAAAGAATGTGTATTGTAGCATTTTCCCTAACTCGTAATAGGGAATTAAGGAGGATAATGGGGTTCTAGAAGCGGCGGAGAAATTTGGCTTTTGTCGGTGAGAGGGCCCGTGAGTAGTGAGTTAAACATGTGAGTCCTATAAACTCTTGGTCCCATTTTTATCCTCTTGCTCGTTTAGGTCCCCCCTTGACACTAAAACTTCTTAAAAAATTTATCAAGTTAAACAACTGGAAAACAAACACAAGATTCGCTAAATATTTATGAAAATTGATTAGCTTTAAGGGTGGAAACAACTTACAATTAAATTTTTTGAAGACAATTGCTTCTGGTTTTTCTTTTTCTCTTCTTTTTGCTATTTTTTTCTTTTTTTAATCTGTGTCAATCCGATAAAATAATAGAATATTTTTTATGAATAAAATTTAAATTTTTACACCAATTAAAAATTCAAATACTTTTAGAACACAATTTGAATTTATGCACCAATTAAAAATTCAAAATTTGATCAGTTAAACAATGTAAACAATTATTTACAATGATCTATTATTTTTTTTCTGAACATTGCACTCTTCTAGAAAGTGATTAACGCTTAGAGACGTAAGCAGTGACGTACGTGGTTTCAGTTGACCGATTTTAGAGAATTTTCTAATTTTGTGAATAGAAATCGTCCTCTAATTCGATGCACGCGGTCTAGGCTTCAAAATTGAACCCAAATACAATATCAAAGCTTCTTTATTTTTTACTTTATATGATCGGAGAAAGAACTCAAATAAGTCAAATGAAAATTGTAAAATATTAAGGAAAAAAAAATTAAAATAGTTGCTTTAAATGATACTTAGAGTGTTTTTTATTTTTATTTTTGATAAGCTAGATTGAAGATACCAAGGGCAAATAGAAAATGCATGCGCCTCCACATAATCATGGAGCATACTACACAGGGTGTAAGGAGCTCGGCTCGGTCGTTCGATCCGCGATCAACAGTCCGGATCATCTTACACTTTAAATAAACATTTTATATATATAATTTAAGCCCCATTTATTCGGACCTTCGATCGCTGATCGAATAGCCAAGCCGATCTCACTACACTTTGTAGTGAGTTTCGGCTCACTACAGGCCCCCATTCCAAAATACTCCTATAAGTTTATAAAATTCATAAAATTATCCTATCTAAAGTCTATCAGTTCAACAATTTTTCTGAAATCACAAACACAAACAAATTTACACATACACTCACATTTATATTGGGACTCACACACGTTACATCTCCGGTGTGCGGCACCTATACTTTAATACGAGTGTGTGTGCATTTGTGTGCGGCTCTATTTGATCAGCTCAATTTGGTTTGGACGGTCCTTCATTAATTAGCTTCGCCTAGCAGCACGACGGCCCTCTGCTCTTCCTAGTTTCATGAAGAACACAGCCTTAGAATTCATGAAAGATCAATGCTAATGGCAGTCCCATTTCCCTTGGTTTCAACGGCCATGAAAAGAGTTGTATCAATAAGTTTTTTTTTTTTTTTTGCTTTTATCCCCCAACATTATTCATATTTTCTACTTCATCTATAAACTATTGATACCATAATTTAGGGTATTTTTGGTATTTTCACTAGTTTTCACTCATTCTAACACAAGTCATTCTCCTCACATACATCACAAAATCATTTAGCGGAAACTACACTCATTTTTTACTACAACTTACTAATACCTAGAATATCGTAGTAGAAACTCACTCTAGTCCTTCAACTATATGATTGCAAACAATTGATTCTAATCGTTAACAGGGCTTCACTTTTTGGATGGAAAAAGTAATAGCCTTCCTACTCACACATATATGTGCCCATAGATCAAGCATGGATCGTTCCGTGGGGTCCACTTTGTATCCCACACAATGGATAGAAGCCGTTCATTAATTTTAAAATATGTTTTCAAGTGGCCCTTTGAATAAATCAAATCAATCAAATTAATCTATGTACATTATCCAATCTTTTAATTTTTGATAACTCCAAAAAATTAATAAAAATAGAAATGTACAATTAATTTTTGATAACTCTGACCACTTAACAAAAAATAGGATTAATGTAAGATCAAACACTTAAACTTATCGCTTGAGCTGATTTTTCACGAGGTCCATTGATAACATATTTTAACATTGATGAATGGATTGGTTTATTCATGTGGAACTCCGAAGTGGGCTCCATCTACCGTTCTATGCGGGATCGGTTCACATAGACGGTTTTCCGTCCAAAAAGTGAAGCCTCCATTAACAGTTGGACTTAATTTGCTCGCAATCAGATAGTTGATGGACTAAATTGATGGTTTCAATAGTTGAAGGAAGATGTACAAAAAATATGAATAATTTGGGGGATAAAAGAAAAAAACTTTAATAAATTTTTGCTTTAAAATCTAGAACCATCCTTTTTTTATTAGCTAACTTGGGGGTCACTAACAAAAAACTGTTTTTTTCAAAAATCGAGACAGGTTATTCCCTTACAATACATCACATAAAAAACTATGAAAAGTTAGTTTATTAAAAAAACTAGCTTATTGGAACACCCCCTAATGACGTGATTATGGCGTAATGTCCTATGTCAAATTAAAATTTGTTAATATCTTGGGGAAATAAAGGTTCGAGTAAAAGGGAACGGGAACTATATGTAGTACTACTATAAAAGTGGATTAAAGTGCTATAAAAGTGTTTTGCACTTCTCGGTCGTCCGATCATATTTTGGACGGTTAGGATACGTTCGGTAATTTTAATTTAGTTTTGATTTACTTTTAAGGTAAAAATTCAAAATACATCTGGACCGTCCAAAATACGATCGGACAGCCGAGGGGTGCAAAGCACCCTGGTCCAGAATACTGAGAGTGAAAAACTGCCTAAAAACTACAATGAGAGTGAAATCAATGGTTCAGATAAACACCCAAGTAAATCTGAACCACTAATTTTATTTTCAGAATAGTTCTTGGGATAATTTTTCGGAATACCAAGCATTGCTGCTTAAAAGTTGACAAATTATTACCTGTACGAAAGTGGATGTAAAAGTGGTACTTTTTCTGTAAGCAAACGTGACAAATTCGTCATTATTTTAAGGGAAAATTATCGAAATGGTCACTGTAGTTTCACCCGAGCCTCGATTTAGTCCCTCTAATTTCAATTGCACTCCAACGAACCTGTAGTTTCAATTTTGGTCGAATTGAGCCCAAAAGTTAACTTCCGTTAGCAGATTGGACGGAAAACCCAATTTGGGGATTTTTTGAGGGTCAAACTTGTCTTTTCACCCACCCTTCTTCTTCCCCAATTTGTAACCCTAACCCTAACCCTAACCCTAAATCAAATCCAATCTTTTATCTTTCCTTTGCAAAAAAATAAAATAAAAAAATATCTTCAATCACAATTTACCAACATTACAACCACGATAATTACTTCGGTTTCTATTATAACAAATGAAATCCCAGTTTCCAAGCTTCCAAAATACGTGCTCAAATCCTATGGTGGTGTTGATCATCACTTTGGCTACTTTTTTATACATAACAGTAAAGAAAAAGAAAACAACTTCAGAAATCAAACAAGCTACAGATACGTAGTTTAATTCCACACGTTAATTCAGTTGAGAATTCCCACGAATGAAGCTTCTACTCTTCTTTGATCACCGTTCGTGCTAGCCGGAGAGAGAGAGAGAGTTGTTTGTATAGTCTCGTTGGGAATCCAACACCGACCCGGGAGTTCGAGGGTGAGATTCTGTGGCAAAATTGTGTTCGCATTCCACTGAAGCTGCGAAGGGAACCCGACTGCGGCACCTTCTCTTTCTCTACCCCGCAGCCTTTCGTGGGCGAAGGGGGAGGAGCATGGCCAGCCTCGAGATTGACGTTCGAATCGGGATCTCTGGGCTTAGGGCGGGGCCCAATTGGGCCGGAATTGGTCGCATTGGTCTCGCCGGAATCCAGTGCGTTTGGCCCAAGTCGAGGGCAGCATTGTGGCGGAATCCGGTGCCGGAGGCCATGGGCCGGGTCGGGGACGCTTTGGTTGGTCGGAGCTTGCCATTGAAGACTGGGTTTTATTTATTTATTTATTTTTTTTTGCAAAGGAAAGACAAAGATTGGATTTGATTTAGGGTTAGGGTTACAAATTTGGGAAGAAGAATGGTGGGTGAAAAGACGAGTTTGACCGTCAAAAAATTCCCAAATTGGGTTTTCCGTCCAATCTGCTAATGGAAGTTAACTTTTGAACTCAATTTGACCGAAATTGAAACTACAAGGTTCGTTGGAGTGCAATTGAAACTTGAGGGACTAAATTGAGACTTGGATGAAACTACAGGGACCATTTCGATAATTTTTCCTTATTTTAAAATGGGGCAAAACCAGTGGGACATTTTCAAAATTTATCCTCATTATTTTCAACGAGAAAAGAAAAAAAAAAGGCAATAAAATGTTTTTAAGTTGGGCTAATTGTATTTTTATCCCTACTACTGCTCTTTTCTTCACTTAGGCCCTTAATTGTCCCTTATCTATTGGATTTACATCCATTGGGTCTGATCGACAATATTTGTTCAAATTATGAACAAAAACCGCTTCATACACTAAGGTTATATATATATATATATATATATATATATATATATATATATATATATATATATATATAGGGTTAGCTTCCAATAAGGGACCCTTATCTAAGTTAAAATGCGGACCTCACCTTTCCGAGCCAAATTTCGACGATCCGAACCGTTCAATGTTTTTAAAATGCATTTTTAAGGGCCCCCGCGAAGATTCGTCCAAAAAAAAAACCTGGAAGGGCTTCATCCTTATATAACGTTTTTAACAAAAACCGATCGGATGAAGCCCTTCCAGGTATTTTTTTTCGACGAATCTTCGCGGGGGCCCTTAAAAATGCATTTTAAATACATTGAACGGTTCGGATCGTCAAAATTTGGTCCGGAAACACAAAAAAGGCTAGGTCCGCATTTTATTTTTCAATAAGGGACCCTTATTGGAATTTAATCCTATATATATATATATATATAGAGAGAGAGAGAGAGAGAGAGAGAGAGAGAGAGAGAGAGGCCCGATCCAGTCAAGGATCCCGAATCCGGGATTCGTAGTTCCGGATCAAATTTTCACGATCCGAACCGTCCAATGTGTTTAAAAGGTGTTTTAAGGGTCCCCGTGAGAAATCATCAAAAAAAAAATACCGGGAAGGGCTTGATCCAAGCATTTTTTCATAAAACTTTATATATATAGTTTTTGTGAAAAAATGCTTGGATCAAGCCCTTTCTGATATTTTTTTTTTTTGAAGATTTCCCGCGTGGGCCTTAGAAAACACATTTTGAACACATTGGACGGTTCGGATTATGCAAAAACAATTTTTAAAACCTCGAAAACACCATTTTTTTCTTCAATCCGGGACAATCCGGGATCCTTGACAGGATCGCCAGTGTATATATATATATATATAAAAGAAGTTTCCTATAAGAGCTCCCTCACAAAAAAAAGTGCGGGAAAATAGTTGTGAGCTGTTGGATCGCGTGAAGGGCATAGGATCCAACGGCCCACAACTGTTTTCCCGCACTTTTTTTGTGAGGGAGCCCTCATAGGATATGTTCTGTATATATATATATATATATGCCGATCTACTAAGGACTCCCTCAAACAAAATTCCGTGCGGACCTCACCATTTTTCGACTTTCCGGATCAAATTTTGACGATCCGAACCGCTCATTATAGCGTTTTTAACAAAAACTGATCCGATCAAGCCCTTCCGGGTATTTTTTTTTGAAGATTTTCCGCGTGGACCCTTAAAAATGCATTTTAAAAACATTGAGCGGTTCGGATCGTCAAAATTTGATCCGGAATGGTGAGGTCCGCACGGAAGTATCCCAAGGGAGTCCTTAGTAGATCATTATCCTATATATATTTATATATATATATCAAAAGGATCATTACATAACTCAAAAATAGCTTAAAGGGCTAAACAAACTCCCATCCGGAGCTTAAAAAAAATGAATTAAAAAAAAAATGATGGGGCAAAACCAGTTGGATAGAGTTATTTCCATTAGATAAATAAATAAAAAAAATCAACATTAGGTTGTGTTTCCCCTAAATGGACTTTAGACGAATTCACTGAATGGCCTTTAGTTATTGTATGTTAGGATGATAACCTATCTCGAAATTCGTGTTTTTTGAGTTTTACCCCGAAAAACATGCCTCAGCATATTTGTCAAAAAAAAAAAAAAAGAAGACTCCGGCCGTCTTCATTTAGAATATCGTGATTCAAATTATATTTTACTTGATATTCAATCGAACTTATTTTTTTTCATGAATATTAAATACATCGAGAGTACTAGATAATTGATTGAAATAATGAAAGTGCGACACCCCTACAGGATTCTCAATTCCGTAAAATCATAGGAGGTTTTGTTTGTATCATAATGAAGGGATTTTGATTGAACATGTGTACAAATGCATATATGCGTAGCATTATTCAAATTTGATGATATTATATCCACAATTTCACATGGGAGCAGTGGAGCACCCAACCGGACATGTTTGGTGAATACCCATATCATCTCCAGTGGATAAAGAAGCAGAGACAGCCAATCTTCACTATTACTAGTGTAATCCAAACTATCGACCCCCCCTAAACGAAGCAAACCCATTGGTCCACCATAGCCACCAATCTTCGAAGCTGTTTTCGGACCACACATCCATCTATGGCTACGGCACCAACCCACCACACCAAACCCATCATCACACAAACCGATTTCTGTTAGATGGAGGCACGACGTCGTCTCGTCCTTCTCTCTTCCCACTTCCGCCCAACAGCCGATTCCTCAGCTTCACCCGTTTCATCTTTCAATTTCTCTTCCAGCTTTGATTTTGAAAAGGGTAATCACGAAAGTGATTGCGTTTTCTGTAGGATTATTCGAGGCGAGTCTCCAGCTTTAGAGGTCCGCTTCTTGTTACCCCATTCAATTGGTAATATGATATTTTGGCGTGTTGAAATTTCTCGCTACTGTTGATTGGTGGATCCTCTCGTGTTTTCTTGTGTTAGTTGAATTTAAGTTGTTGGTCTAAGATAATACTGCTTTTGCCTTATAATTTATACTTTTGGAACAATTATTTAGTACTGTGGGATATGAATGATGTATTGGATTTGTAATGGATAAGATGATGACAACAAACTTCTAGTGTGAGGTTACCAATTCCTTATCCAAGTGTTTTAGATTTCACATTTTGTATCATATTTTTTAGATGGAATATCAGTTGTTGATATCTTTATGTTGCCGATTTCTAGTTTTACCTAGAAGGTCATAGCTTAAGGCTCCAATCGCAAATCATAATTCAGTGGAAGTGCAGAGACAGTATGATGTTAAAACTTCAGACCTTGGTGTAAAGACTAAAGAGTGAATGAGAATCTATCTTAATGCAATCGCTTGTGGCCAATTCCTACACAACATTCTTTTTGCAACATTACCTTTTAGAGCTATTTTCATGATTTAGTGCCCTTTCGAATGGAAATGGGAAAGAAAGTTTTGGACTTCTGTCAATCGAACAAAACTATTTGTAAACAATTACCCCAATAAAAAATTAAAAGAATAATTAATGGTTCCGTCTAATTATATGTTTTGTTCACAAACCCGAAACTCATGGTTACTCTAGCGTACCAAGCAAGCATCTCCAGTAACATTTTTTGAATTGCAGCAATGATTTGGAATCATTGGTGCAACGGTTTTATTTTCTGTATAAACTTGGGTTTTTCTCAATAACTTTTACCTGGTACTAACTAATTTCATACTTTAATGTATAGGCATTCTCTAATTATACCAAAGTCGTCACATTTTCCCTGCCTGCAAGAAACTCCACCTACTGTAAGTTTGCTTAATATTGTTTGATTCTTTTAATCTGTACTTGTTTGCAGTGCCATCTAACTTAAGAGAATTTGACATGCAGGTAATTGGAGCCATGTGTTCAATAGTACCCTTCATCGGTAATGCAGTTGTCAAAGCTACCAGTTGTGGTGTGTATTCACTGTCCTTAGTTTGCAATGTGATGAAATACTTGATGTAGTAAATCGTTTTTGTTCTCAGATGCAGGATGCGCGCATGCAATCATGTCATATCCTTGTTAATTTCTTGATTTGGCATGGGTATTGGTTGTTAAAGATATGTCATCCATGGGGATGCAATTTTTAGTTAGGAATATCAGGGCACATAAATTTCTAGGATGAATCAGGGATGAGTTACCAAAAAGCATGTTCAGGGAGATGCAACTTGAATGCAAATTTTAGGGGGTTAAAATTTTAACCTGAGCACTATTTTCACTTACGTTCAACAGATATCATTACCAATTTAAGAGGATAAGGGTAGACAAATGGAGTAAAGAGAATTTACGAGTAAAGTGCAACTTCTACATGTACCCAAGAAAATAGATGAAGGGTTGAAAACATAGGAATGAGGAGGAAGGGAGAGGGTGCCTGAAAGGCGGAGAGAGAGAGAGACGAAGTGTTCGAGCTTGAGAGTGAGCTGATGCCAAAGCTGCTTCTTCTGGTACAAATCTGATAGGACATTGAGCCAACCTTCGAGCCCTGGATGGGCAATGCGAAGCGTCTCTAGGTAGAGTGGTTTGAGTGTCGCCATATGTTTAATCTCTTCAATTACTTGTTCTCTTCTCAAATGGTGAAGTCCTGCAAAATAAATTAACATAATCAAATAATACGTACAGTTGAATCACTTGAATCATTAACAAATAATACATACAGTTGATGCCCCCTTTGAAACATGCAAATGCATTGGTTTGGCATGCTTGAAGTTCCGACTCATCCCTGTTTTTCGCTGCCCTTTTCAGTCTTGCTATTGTGTGTATCACCTTTTTCTCCTGGTTCCATCAAGTTGAGCAGGCAGAACAAGTGTTCTATGAAATCATCCCTAATCAAGGTCCGGATTCCAGATCCCAACCGTTTTGTAGTTGCAGGCGCTTTTTTGGTGCATAAGGGACCCTTGTAGTAACTTCCCAGATCATTTCATCTGGTAGCATTGGATACCTTGGATCTGCATTAGCCTTGACTATTTTTGTTTCCTTGTCTTTTAAATTACGCGGGAACTTCAGACTCACCTCCATATAATTCCTCGCAAAGCACAGGATTGTTTATGGGCTTCTGAGGTAAGCACTACTTGCTTTCATTTCTGTATCTAATGGAAAATAAACATACATGCCCAGGATTGTTTAAACTTCTACAGAGTTTGCCGAGGCGTCCGTTGAAGTTAGACCACGAAAGTTCCCAACTTGCTGACCGAATTCGGAAAGAACTTTTGTTCTTCAACCGCTCCAAAGATAACGAGGGTCAAGGGTCTACTCTATCGGTGAACTAAATTGCCGATACCCATTTGTAGACTATTTGTAGTGCACATCTGTGATTACATACATAGCCACTTTTTCTTTTTTTCCGGGATTATAGTCGACTTGCGGAAATTTTTCTGTCTTTGCTTTAGAGGATGTAATACATTTTCATGTTCAGACAGTTGCTTGGGATTGTGGCATTTGCAGTCCATGTTGAAGTACAAGTTGGAGTAACATTGAAGGAACTCTTCTTTTTTCTTATTTTGATCAACTCATGTCCGTGTCACGTGCCACATTAACGTGCCAAGTATTAGCTTGTTCGAGTTTTAATTCAAAAGCTTAACGTGTTTCAAATATGTTGCTTATTCGAGTTTTGGTTTAAAAGCTTAAAATGTTTCAAATATGTTCAAACTTAATTCGCTCGTAACGGTTCTAAGCCAATATGTACCCCATTTATAAACCATGCAGTTGCTTACTGGCCTGAAACTCCTTTCGTGACATTGTTTATTTTATCAAGAAATTAATATTTGGATAATAATTAGTTCTTTTATCTCTTAAATAATAGCCCAAAATAATGCAAATTTCGAAAAAATTGGCTGTCATCACCCTTTTGTGGAGATTCACAAAATTAATAGTAATTAGACCTCCCTCAAGTAATTATTATTATGAATGGTTCCTAAAAGAGTAATATACAAATTCATCTGGGTAGTTTCTTCCTGATCTTTTATTTAGCTAATTTATTAAAAAATTTAAAATCAAGTGGATTAGATAGCGCATTGGTATCTAAAATACAAGGTGTAAGGAAAAAAAGTTTCTTTTGTAAGGAAAAAAAGTTTCTTTTAACAACAGTAAAAACATTAAGGATGAGTTCAGCCTAAATTAAATTTATCTTGGCCCAAATTAGTTTGTCTTAAAGACAGTCGATAATATTTAATTTTTACTGATATTTTGTATAGTTGTTTTCCTGAAAATCAATGGTCTTTAGTACAAAAATACTAAAAAGCGTGACAATATGGACGAGAATAATAAAAAAAAAGAGTTGAGATTTTTTAAAACAGTAAGACAGTTATTTCATTTTTTTTTATTGTCTTTAGTTAATTTTTTTTCTTTTTCTTTTGGTTTTGATTTTTTGTTTTCCAACTCATCCTACCGAGATGAATAATTAAACTAAGAAATTAACGTGAATTTTATGAAAATTAAAAGGACCAAAAAATATGAGGAAATGCTACAGTACACATACCCTACAAATTACTCCATATGAGATTTTGTGGTCCAAATATGAGATTTTTTGGCTAATGGTATTAAATGGCGTACGGTATGCACCCTTATACGGATAGTCACAAAATCTCATTCATATTTGGAGTCACACAATCTCATATTGGAACCATGGGATGGTGCAAACTTGATGCGGACCTCATGCGGATAGTCACAAAATCTCATATTGGAACACCAAATCTCATATCTAGTCCCATAAACTCTCATATCGTTCATCACAACAATAAATATTGGTTCCGTCACAAAATCTCATATTAGAACACCAATCTCATTTTTAGTCCACAAACTCTCATATCGGTAATCACAACAATAAATATTGGATCCGTCACAAAATCTCATATTAGAACACCAATCTCATATTTAGTCCACAAACTCTCATATCAGTAATCACAACAATAAATATTAGAGTCCACAAACTCTCATTTTGATATAAACACTATCTCATATGGTAAATGGTCAAAGGTGACACAATATCCCACACAACGTATTTGGCGCAATCTCGGCCGTCCATTCGTATGGGGTGCATACTGTTACGCCATTTCATACCTCTAGCCACAAAATCTCATATTTGGAGCCACAAAAACTCGTATGGAGTAATTTGCAGGGCGTGTGTATCATAGCACACTAAAAAATACAGGAAAACATTAATTTATTAGGCCAAGTAGTTTTTATACATGCTTTTGGAGCACAAGAGAGAGATTATAAAGAAAACCTTAATCTTTGGACTCATCAATGTCTCATATACACTTAAACTTCTATAAATTAAACCCCTAACCTTGCACTCCATCATCAATTCTCCTAGTTCATTTACCGTTAAGTATTGGACGACAAGTGGACTGAAAGTGGAATTGATGACGAAGTGTCAATGTCAGGAATTTAATTACTACTCCCTCCGTCCCTTTTTAAATGTGTTGCTTCGTAAATCCAACTTATTAAAGAAACGTCATCATTACACCTTTCACATCAACTTTTTCCTCCACTTTACACTATTCACATCAACTTTTACCTTTACTTTCCAAAATTATCCTCCACTTTTACCCATTAACTCTTTACCCACTAATTTTTCAAAAGGGCAAAATGATAATTGTACAAACTTTTACCCATTAACTTTTCAAACCACACACTTATTTAGGGACAGCCCAAAATGGAAAGTTAAACACTTAAAAAGGGACGGAGGGAGTATTAAATGTACACCAAGATGAGGTGGCGAATGACGACCAATCCACCACATCACCTAGGTGTACATTTGGTATACACAAGTGGTGTACCCATAATATTTTCAATAGTGATACATACATCTTTCATAACATCCTCTTCTCACACGCCCTGCGCCCCACACCCAACGTGGAGAGTGAGAGAGGGTGTGGCTTTGCCAGTGAGTGTATATATCATTTTTGTAATATTTTCCTACTAACATTTGTTGAAGTTTAGGTGTCTATGGGACATTAAGTCCAAATGTC